>CM060638.1:20016702-20171702 GCA_030578275.1 Meda fulgida | reverse complement strand
ATATACGATTAAAATAATATCAGATTTGTCTAATTTTAAATAAATAATTTTAAATCTAATTTTAAATAAATTTTGGTGCATTTTTCTTCTCTATATAGTGTTGATATGGCAATTAGTAAATACACTAATGTGTACTAACTCGCACATGACACTAATATGTCATGCATGTGTGTAAAGTTTTAATGCACATGTTACAACTAGCCCCGCATTAGTTTGTGCCCCACTCACCCCTATATTGCGTGTTTTTGAAGCTTGAAAGCCTCAGTTTTCATGCATGGAAAAGAGTGACCTGTACACTTCTTTTTGTGTTTTTCTTTCTCTGGAAGAAAGCAAGGCTTACAGGTCTGAAACCACATGAGTGTGAGTAAATTATGACGGAAGATTTTCATTTTTAGGTGAACTGTCCTTTTAATATTTTCTAGTCCATTCTTGTCACCCTCTGTTATGTACATATGGAAATATGAAATTCTTTCTGGTGCTTTTACACAGTCAATAACACTTTTCATTCGCGCTCTGACACATGAACACACTTAGCGCGGGAACCTTTCATGTTAATTGTGTCTGTGTTCCAGCTAAGGCCCTTAAAACACAGACGCCTAGTCCCCATCTGCCACATAACACTGATTGCGAATGTAGCAAAATCCTGATTACTGAATTTCTGAGCAGCTCCTTTGTGTACGGCACTTCATTTTTCCTCTCTTGAGTAGATTATTAAAAATTGATAATTCTTTGTAATGGCCTCATTTCTGTCAGTTTTCATATTTTAATCTGGTTTTAAGGAAAACAAGATACATTAATCAAATATGACAGAACACTCTCTTAATGTAATCATGCAAGGGAATATGAATTGCAAATGCACGAGCCGCCCCCCCACCCGCCCATGTTCTTCCATTAATGTTACAAAATAAAATAATCATGACCATTTTACATAGAGATCGACGACATGCGATGCAATGGAATATTTAAAATCAGCTTCGTTGGAAATGGTTGAAAGTCCAGGCTTTGCACCAAAGGCCGGTACTGCATGCTTTAAACAAATGCAAAATGACATATGCATCCTGGTACACCAGTTTCTGGGCTTTTGTAGTTAGTTTGATATTTAACCTTAATAGATAAAGACTGAACAAAAGCACATTACTTGTTCCTGCCCTCTGAATACAGTGGTTGTATGATCATAACAGCGTTAAGCGTGCTCAAAACAATTGTACATTCTGCTAAAAAATCTGTTAAGCATTTTTGAGATGCAGCTCTTTGCATTTACTTTTTATGCCAACAGTTTGCAGATCACTGCACTGCAAGAGGAACACCGTTAACCAGAAGTCAATATCTCACACAGAGAATGGAAAGCCATAATTAGATTCATTTGCAACTCAGATCAATGTTTTCCTGAGGAGGACGGTTATAAAGTAGAAGAGAGCATTAAAAACTCATAACTAAATAAATATGTGTTTGGGAAAAAAAAGAGCTTGTGCCCAATAGTGCTCATAAACCGAAATCGCCATGTGCAAAAAAACGGAATGAATATTTAAAGACGGCGGAAAGAAAATGGCACTAATGAAGAAAGGCAGTTCTAAAAGGCTGACCCAGGAGCGAGGGAATTCTTCGGAGGGTACCTTGGCCATACTTAGAGAAAAGCAGATAATTCGTTAATGTCACGCACTTGTTGGAAATGGCAGATAAATGGATTCCAGCCATTATTTGCTGGCCTAAGTGAAGTGAAGGAGGAAGTGTGGCAACGAGGACAAACCCAGTTATGAGTGATAAGTGTCTAAAAGCTAATGAAGGCTGGATAGGCCAAGGTCAATGGCTGCCAATGAGGTGTCTGTGTGGCTTTGCTGTCCCGGTGCTTAAGTATAGTGGAATATACATTGAGCTTTTAACACCTTGAAACATACGCAAGGCTGGAATATGAAATATGGGCTTGTAATGGCGTTTTAATGACCCTCTCCCCACCCCCTTCCTGGCCTTAGATTGGAAATCAGAGGTGAACCTTGATATCACTGCACTAAGTGCTTGTAATGTGCTGTAACTTTTTCCTCAGTGTGGCCACTAAGGCCATTTTGCATATGTGACAAATGTCTTTTCCTTTCTAGTTCACCATTGCAGTGGAGGATCAAAACAATTTTCTTCCATATTGTGTATTAAAGGAAAATTTTATTATTTGGTTTTCAGAAAAAACTTACAATGGCAGAAGATGGGGCCATTTTTTTATTTACTATACAGTACTAAACAGTGAGTATTTTTAATGTTCAACTTTTAAGTAATATGGCCACATTTACTTCCACTGTAAAGTGCCTTGTTGTGACTCGGGTTTTTGCTTGCTTTAAGAAAAAGGAAGTCAATATTCCTTTTGATTTTTAATTGAAGGAATACCCCCCCCCCCCCCCCCCCCATGCAGTGGTGTGGAGATGGTTTGGGTTTTTCTCTATTGTTGAATCAGTAAATAAACATCTCATGGGTGTTCTCACACTAAGAAACTGCCGGCATGATAGAAAGGGCTTAAAGTCTTCACTCTTAAGCTTGCTAAGGAGCCTTTTGGTTCCCTCCACTTGAGTGCTTAATGTCCTCTAAAGACCTATATTACACCCCAATTAGATGCCACTCTTGTTTCCCTACATCAAGGGCTTGACTCTACTGGCTTGTCACCTCTCTGTGCCCAATCAATTTCATTACTCCAGTTACAGCCAAGCTCGGGGAAAGCTATGCCCTTAAACTTCAGCTTCTGTCCAGAAATCGATCAATAGCGCACGTTGCTGCCAAGGTTCCATTTAAAGTTCATTTATTTCAAGCCATCATATAAAACAAGACAGAGCATCAATGTGGCCCCACTTTGTTTTATTTGTCTGAGGATTTCCAGTATGGCACGTTACCCTAAGTGCTGGGAGCGGAGTGGTTAGATTAGACGGGGCGCTTTCCTTCACACAGTTCTCAATATTGGGTCTTCTCTGTGCTGTGTTTAACACCACGCTCTCTAAGAATAACATCTTCATAGTTTTGCATCCTCAACGAGACTTAATATTCAGTGTAAAGCCGATAAGTGTGTCTAATGATTTGTATGCTTATTAATTTTAAGAGGTATGTTACGAATTTACAGTTTATGTGCTTATAGACATGGCGTAATGGTGAAGTTAATATCTACACCATGAAATAATCCTCTAGGAATATTTTGACCGGACTGGCTAACATTGTTCTTCCCTCATCTCGTAAACTTCACCTTGACAGCTTAATGAGTTCGACGGTATCCAAGAAGTTTAAAGAAACTGGGTCATATCGATGTAATCGAGATTTAATTTCATAATTATTATCATTATTACGTTTATGTGCGAGCACTGCATTATGGCACAGTTTATTGACAGAGGGTTGTCTACAGTCCTTCACAATCAATATTATGATTTAAAAAAATAAATAAAACTGTGCTGCTTTTAGGGAACTGCTGCAGATAGATTTTTGCCATCTTTGAGTGCACAATAAAATACACTCTTTGATTTAATTTGGTATTTTTTTCTTTCCACAATCAATTAACATCTGATATAACAATTATATATGGACATACTTTTTTTTGCTGAGCATAATTGTATTCTGTAGATATACATTCATTTCATAAATGCAATGTTTGAAGCATGAAAACTCACTGAGCACTTCAAAGTTGCACA
This sequence comes from Meda fulgida, assembly GCA_030578275.1. Taxonomy (NCBI): domain Eukaryota; kingdom Metazoa; phylum Chordata; class Actinopteri; order Cypriniformes; family Leuciscidae; genus Meda; species Meda fulgida. The sequence goes on along the minus strand of CM060638.1, from coordinate 20,168,049 downwards.
ATGCTATTAACATCTATCCTCCATAGATTTCCTCAGTATAATCTGAGACATTAATTAATTTTAACATATATAATGGAACAGGGTAGATTCTTTACTCCGCATTATGTTAATATTCATGTCTTGGGAAGTCCTTGGAGATGCTTTTGTGGTTTGGTGAGCCGTTGTACATGCATCTGGTCTCTTTATATTCATGAAAGTCTCTGTACAATATCCTGGTAGTTTCAGGTTAAGTAAATTTATTTTAGCCAAAATAAGTGCTTCTTTCTATAACTTGTGGACAGACAATAAAATATTTCTTTGCATTTAATGCACTTTAAAAAAAAAGTTACTGGCTTAAATTTTTAAATACAAGTAACTTAAACTTAAATTTTAAATTTTAAAAATTTTAAAGTTGCTTTTAACATAAAAAGTCGAAAATTGCTTAACTTATTTTGATGAGTTAAAGCAATGTAAAAACATGTGGCCATAACTTATAATTTTTTACAGTGTGGATGAACCTAGCAAGAATTTGAGCTTTGATTTTGATACAGCACTGTGTGTGCTATAACACCACTTACACCCAAAAAAATTATAAAAAGATTATTAATAATAATCTCATTATTATTTTTTATGTTTGCTCAGGTGCTAAATGTCTCCTCACCTTAGAAATAGTCCGATTTCAATGAAGCAATGCTAGGCTTTTATCTACATATTAAATATCACAGGCAGGCAGTGGCAGTGTGTGTATTTGCAAGTGGAGTGAACCGAATGAGAAGCCAGAACCCTGTAGTGTTTTAATACGCGGTACTCTCACTGCAGCGTCTCACGCTCCTCGCGGTAGTAGATTTGGCAGCGCGCACCAGATCTCTGGGAGTGATTCCTTGCAAAGCTGGCCCAAATGAAAGCATATTGTTTTAATCAGGGATTCTGGCTGGAGCAGCAGCAGCAGCAGCGAGCTTCGAGAGCTGTGAACCCTTGGCAGCGATGCGACTGCAGTTTTGTGGCACCCGTACAAAATACACAAATATTTCCTCTGTAATTACGTGTCAAGTTGAACAAGCAATATAGACAGGGGGTGTACGTGTCGGGCACGTTGCAGTCGGACATCCAGGACCGCGAGAGACCCCCATACTAACTGAGTCTTTCAGATTTTGATAGGTTTTGAATCGGCTTCCAGCAACGTAATGGACCACATTGTAATTGAGACTGCTCAATGGATTGAGTTACATCATGTGGTCTTGACGCTATCTAATGAAGTGGAGAGGGCCTCCACCAGTTCACAGGATACTTCAAAGCTTGGGTGGATGGATGGCCAAGAGACTAAGTAATTGTGCAATCATTGACTCTCTTTTTTGTGGTTCGTCAATTTTAATGACACTGTGGTGAACAAGCAATGGCATCAGAGCTGAAATATGATAAGCTCAATATCCATTTTTTGAGCCGAGTGATGCAGTACATTTCAATACGTTCTGTTTGCCTTCAACTTCAATATTCAGACATGCAAAGTTTTGAAGACTGGAGTGGCTTGTTGGGTAACAGAAATAAAGGGTAACCTTTGAAGAATAATGCCATCCAATTTATTGATACACTTTCTAATGTCTGAGAGAAAAACGTAATCTTTTTAAATATAATCTTAAATATTTGTTATGTACAAATATTAACAAATATGTTTTAAGTTATATAGTACATGTGGACCGTTCTGAATGCCATAAAAGATTATAATAGAAAAGAGAAAACTAAATTACAGAATGTTTTAAAATCTCTTTAGCTCATCTTATCATATACATTATCAATATCATGCCGTATCTATTTGTCTTGAATTTTTGCATGCGAGTTTGTGTGCACATGTGTGCAACGTTTTGTGGTGGGGGAAAAAAAACTATTGTTGTTTTATGTTAGCCTCAAGTATATTGTTTATGACAGTCAAGTCCGCCTAGCCTCTCAAGACTGTGTGCTAAGATCACCAGCCAAAAACTTGTCACAGATGCTGACTGATAAATTGAAAAACTGAAATAGGCCTATTTATGTCACTCGGCCGTATCTATTTTTTTAAACTTCCATTGTTTATTTTTCATTAATTACAATAATATATTTATATGACAGTGCACACACGTATGATTTTTTAAAGAAAAAGGTTAACACATTTTTCATAGGACATTTTTATTACTTTTTGAATTTCTCAAAAAATTATATTTCATATAGCATATTTTATATATGGTGATTATATTGGCTAAATGATATACATTTTTCAAAACAAATTTATCATCAGTAAAAATACAATGCAATAGTGTTAATGTTACTACACAAAAATGTCCAATAATGAAATATATTCTTTAGTGTGTAGTATCTGATATGCCTGGAGCAGTTCAATGAGGTTATCACACTGCTTCATACTGTGCTGACTGAATTATTCCTGCCAGTAGGTGGCGCTTTTGCTATACATAATTGATATCCCATTCAGCAGAGAGGAATGTCCTCTAATTTCAGAAAGGAAACTTGTACCAAACAGATCTTGTCCAAGTCATCACAATACTTTGGCAACTATGCAAAACGGTATGGGAGAGAAAGTGTTTAACCTTTTTTTTTAAAGTAAAAAAATGAATGATTTTCATTAGAAAATAAACGGATGAAATTTCAAAAAGATGTATTTTTCTTTCAATACAGAAATTGCATGTTTAAGCTCATTGACCAGTGTACTTGCATCAAATTATTTCAGAAGTACTATAGTTAAAAAAATTTAAAAAACATGATAATTTAATATTATTTTCAAAATTTGTAATTCTACTATACAATTGCAAATACTTCCCATTTAAGTTAAGTAGTTTACTATTTAAATAAAGTATTAAGTTCCGTATTTCTATTGTTGAATAAAGTGATTTGAATACATAAACTTTTTGTCAATTTAAATATTTCCTAATACATCACTGAATGGATGTTTACAACATTCTGTTGTTGTGTTCTCATCCAGATATACTTGATAAATTTCCTAGTAGTTCAGTTGTGGGTCAAGTTGTGTCTCAAATTTCGTTTCATTTGCACTAGGACAGAGAGACGCCCTTCCCTAATGATAGTCAATATTATGAATGACTTTTAGGACATAGGCATACTCAAACTCGTCTGTCTCTGCTTAAACTTGCCAGAAGGAGACAGGCTTTATTTTCAAGAACAGTCTCCTGATTTGCAACTGAAGAGCACTGTCAATATAAGGAAAAGGTGAGGTTTCAAGGACTCGCACCGTTTACCTGTGTCATCTAGAAGGGTGCAATTGCTTTTCCCCGCGAGGAGATGAAAACGCTTCTTAGTTTCTAATCTGTAGCCTATCATGTACTATGCAGAAATAAGCCTTTCAGAAATAGATGTATAACTGCAGGAGGTGCATCTCCTCTGTATTAAGCCATTCACATTAAAACAATGTCGAGGTGATATATTTAAATCCGAGCCCTATTATTTTTATTGTTATTTTGCATTTTCTCATTCCCTGCCTCGCATCTTTGGCTGCCAGATGTGTCCCAGGCTGAAGAATTATTCCTCATCCCTTGAGTCAAATAAATGCAATCAATATGAGCATTGCTCTCAGGCCTTGAAATATTACATTAATGTTCCATGTGGTGACATTTTAGCTGGAATTTTCAAATACATCATGAAGGCTCAAATTAATATTTATCAGCGAGAGCCTTTTTTATGATTTGCAAAACAGTATTAGCACTGAACTCAAATTAAACACGTGGTGAGATCGCAGTTATTGTAGATTACCTTCAGATGAAAGGATATTTTTAACCTGTATCCCCGAGACCACATGTGTTGGATGCACGCTACTGGAGAATACAAAAGATGTCTATTACAATATGCGTCCTTACCCACGCAAAACACAGTTATCTGCCTAGTTTCATTGAGTAAATTACACATGAAAGTGTGTTTATTGCATTCTGGGATTGCTCTTTTTTCCCAGCTTTTACCTGTAATGAATACTGTAAATCAAATAAACTAAATTGTTAGGTTTAATATTTTGATGCCATCCTAAGGCTGGTTTAACTGTTTTCATACCTATGAAAACACTTTTATCCGTTATACAAACTTGGTTTCTGTTTAAAGCTTCCAAAACAATACTGTCAGTTTAATAGTATGCATGCAGCACTTCTGGGAATTGCATCTTATCATTTATAGATCTGTTTTAAATTATTCTTGTCATTGAATCCAAATTTATGCCGCCATTGATCTCGAAGGGAAAATATTAAACGATTTGGGGTCGGTGTTTGGTGACCCTCAGGTCAAGGAGAATTTAACATTGGTGTTATTGAGCGTTGCGCGCTCTCACCTGCCGCGGTTCTTGTGCTCCCTTTTGTTTCTGCTCATTTGCATTTTGTGTGCGTGCACGACGAACAGATTACCGGAATGCGATTTGAGACTCTAAGTAATCATGGACTTAGCCTACACCTCTTGAGGACTTTTCAAGCCAGTGTTTTTAGTTGGAAACCATGATATTATTTATCATTTTTCTCTCACGTGCCGCTCAACATTTTTTTCAAGCATTTCTTTCTCCCCACAGAATGCACACATATTTAAATCATAATGCTGGTATAATTTATCCTTTTTTTCTTTGTATGCATACACCAAAAATCTTTGAAGCAGCCAGTCTGCAAAGAATCCTTTTATGGGTACATAGGACACAGTGCTGCATTGCCCACAAGTGAACTTACTATTTTAGGAAATTAAAGATTATACTATCCAACAGCAGCCCCCAGCCCCCAAAAACGCCCTTCGCCTTTCCCCCTCACCACCTACTCAGATCTCAGCTGAACACTGTTCGTGAGCAAGTTTTAATGCCTGGCACCGGTTGTGTGATCATGTAAACTGGCAGATATGTGTTCTGAAGCTTAGGACAGTAGAATTGCTGCCAGGAAAGCCGTTCTGACATTAGTGTGTGTTTTCCTGTCACCTCTGTATGTGTTTGGCCCGGTTGTGGTGGTTCTCGCAGAAGCAGGTGTTACAGCTCTGTGCAGTTCTCCCCCGTGGCCATGTGATGGAGAACATCTGGAGAGCCTCTGTTCCGCCCCTTTTTTCCTGTTCCCGGTAAGACCAGGCAATGTAGTGAGCAGTATGGTGCATGTCGACACATGGCTCCCAAGTCCCCCCACAGGGTATAGAGTGCCTCCGCATCCAAACTCTCTTACACTGTCTGTGTCAGAGGGGGGCTCAAGAAGTTTGATTATATAGAGAAATCTTCTTTGGTTGTAGCTTATTAAACCAACTCAATTCTTGGTTAACACTTTCTACTAAGGTTCAATTTGTTAATATTAGTTAATGAATTAGGTACCATAATAATAATTTAACATGCACTATTTAAACGTTTGGGGTCAGTTAGATTTGTTAGATATATTTTTGAAAAAAGTCTCTTATGCTCACCAAGGCTGTTTATTTGATCAAAAATAATGTAAAAACAATAATATTGTAATTTAAATTAACTGTTAATATACAGGTCCTTCTCAAAAAATTAGCATATTGTGATAAAGTTCATTATTTTCCATAATGTAATGATAAAAATTAAACTTTCATATGTTTTAGATTCATTGCACACCCACTGAAATATTTCAGGTGTTTTATTGTTTTAATACTGATGATTTTGGCATACAGCTCATGAAAAACCCAAATTCCTGTCTCAAAAAATTAGCCTATCATGAAAAGGTTCTCTAAACGAGCTATTAACCTAATCATCTGAATCAACTAATTAACTCTAAACACCTGCAAAAGATTCCTGAGGCTTTTAAAAACTCCCAGCCTGTTTCATTACTCAAAACCGCAATCATGGGTAAGACTGCCGACCTGACTGCTGTCCAGAAGGCCATCATTGACACCCTCAAGCAAGAGGGTAAGACACACAAAGAAATTTCTGAACAAATAGGCTGTTCCCAGAGTGCTGTATCAAGGCACCTCAGTGGGAAGTCTGTGGGAAGGAAAAAGTGTGGCAAAAAACGCTGCACAACGAGAAGAGGTGACCGGACCCTGAGGAAGATTGTGGAGAAGGACCGATTCCAGACCTTGGGGGACCTGCGGAAGCAGTGGACTGAGTCTGGAGTAGAAACATCCAGAGCCACCGTGCACAGGCGTGTGCAGGAAATGGGCTACAGGTGCCGCATTCCCCAGGTCAAGCCACTTTTGAACCAGAAACAGTGGCAGAAGCGCCTGACCTGGGCTACAGAGAAGCAGCACTGGACTGTTGCTCAGTGGTTGCATGTCATTCGGAAATCAAGGTGCCAGAGACTGGAGGAAGACTGGGGAGAAGGAAATGCCAAAATGCCTGAAGTCCAGTGTCAAGTACCCACAGTCAGTGATGGTCTGGGGTGCCATGTCAGCTGCTGGTGTTGGTCCACTGTGTTTTATCAAGGGCAGGGTCAATGCAGCTAGCTATCAGGAGATTTTGGAGCACTTCATGCTTCCACCTGCTGAAAAGCTTTATGGAGATGAAGTTTTAATTTTTCAGCACGACCTGGCACCTGCTCACAGTGCCAAAACCACTGGTAAATGGTTTACTGACCATGGTATTACTGTGCTCAATTGGCCTGCCAACTCTCCTGACCTGAACCCCATAGAGAATCTGTGGGATATTGTGAAGAGAAAGTTGAGAGACGCAAGACCCAACACTCTGGATGAGCTTAAGGCCGCTCTCGAAGCATCCTGGGCCTCCATAACACCTCAGCAGTGCCACAGGCTGATTGCCTCCATGCCAAGCCGCATTGAAGCAGTCATTTCTGCAAAAGGTTTCCCGAACAAGTATTGAGTGCATAACTGAACATAATTATTTGAAGGTTGACTTTTTTTTTTGTATTAAAAACACTTATTTTATTGGTCGGATGAAATATGCTAATTTTTTGAGACAGGAATTTTGGGTTTTCATGAGCTGTATGCCAAAATCATCAGTATTAAAACAATAAAAGACCTGAAATATTTCAGTTGGTGTGCAATGAATCTAAAATATATTAAAGTTTAATTTTTATCATTACATTATGGAAAATAATGAACTTTATCGCAATATGCTAATTTTTTGAGAAGGACCTGTATTTTAGAATATAATTTATTCCTGTGATGCAAGGCTGAATTACTCCCGTCTTCAGGGTGATATGATTCTTCAGAAATCATTCTAATGCTGATGTGCTGCTCAAGAAAGATTTCTTAAAATGATACATTTTGAAAACTGCTAAATATTTTAGTGGGAAAAAATATTTTTCACGATTCTTTGATGAATAGAAGGTTCAAAAGAAGAACATTTTATTTCAAACAGAAATCTTTTGTTTTTAAGTGTCTTTACCGTCACTAATGATCAATTAATCAACTAATCTAACTAACTAATCAATTTAATTTGTATTATTTTTTTGTCTATACAAAGTTCTTTTTAACATTTAAAGATTTAAAAATTTACATTAAAGTAATTTAGAATATGAATTAGCCATAAACAATAGAATATTTATAAATTAACAGCAACCTAGATTATCAAATCAAAAAGTTCATTGTTCATGACACCTAACTAAAGTTATTTAATTGAACATTATTGTTTAGTGTTGCCAGTGATCTCAAACGAATTGTAATTTGGCACGTAGCCTAAATGATGTAATTTTTTACGTTCAGATTAGCCAGATTTTACAATCTGGGCTAATGGTAAAACAATATATCCGTCTATCTATTAACTTTTGTGAAGCAGGACCAAATTCTGACGCTGGAGATTTCATTTTTCTACACTTTACAAAATTATTTTCATGATTTGTTATCATTATATCATTACATATTTTTTCTTTTTTCAAATCATTGTAAAATAATTGATGTGGTTCAGATAACATATTTCGAGTTTCTGTTGATTAAACCAATCTCCATTGTATTAACTCAATTTTTTTATTTCAATGAACTTAAAATTGTAAGGCAATCAGGTTACTTACTTGTTTGAAGTTCAACCAACAATATTTTTTTACAGTGTACCTTTATGATATTCCAAAAATATGCACAGCAACTATATGTCAAGTCAAGTCACCTTTATTTATATAGCGCTTTTTACAATACAGATTGTTTCAAAGCAGAGATAACAGGAAAATAATGTTGTAATAATATTGTTAAATATAAAATTAAATGTCCCCAACAGTATATACATGTCAGATGACCAATAATGTGTTAACATGCTCGCTCTCTCTTCTTTTTGTTAATGTGTCAAATCTTTTCACCATGTAGTTCTTTAAAAGCATTTAAGTTTTCACTTTGACATTCAAATCTTGTGATGAAAAGGAGATGCTGGTCGATGAAAGAGTAATTAAGGTTCATGTAAATATGATAGCACTTTTATCCAAGGTCAAATAGCCCTTGAGGCAAATGGGCTGTTTTCTTCACGTGCAATGTGTACTAGTACACGCTCACCTAAATCACGTAATGTCATCACATCATTTGAGTGATCCCCGGCAGTGAGATTGCACATCCACTGGAATGAAACATTAGGATCTTGTGAGAAATAATTTTGAAACGTACTGCAATCACTGTTCTTGAATCCCAGGCAACTGCGATTCAAAAGTAGTCATAACTGCCGCAGGTTTGCAGTATAAGCGAGCGACGATGGTTTTCTTCCCAGAAGCCCCTGCAGAAATAACATAACATACACAGGAATGTTTGATGCAGAGATTTAATTTTCCTACCACTCTCCATTCGAATAATATATGAAATGAACCTCCAAATTAATTTGCAGGAAGACTCTATAGTAACAATGTAATCTTGGTGTTAGAGCACAGTTGCAAATGGATTTCTGTCTGTTGTAATTTTATAAGATGCATTCTGGGGGGTCACCTTAAATGGTGTCACCATTTTTTAAAGCCAAAAGTATCCTGCATGCTGACAGCAGAGAAATCTTTGCAATGCAGTCGGGGTTTTTTGTCATCAATTTGTGTAGCAGAGTGGTATTGGCACAGGTGAGTAATTTTATATCCAGATGTCAATAATAAAGTCAGGGTGTCTTCTAACTTGTGCTTTATGTTGTGCTTAGTTTAACTGATTGGACGTTTTCTAATGTCTGCATAGCGTAGCAGAACAAAGAACATATCTGAGATGCTAAATGCAAAAGTTGTTTATCAATCCTTCACACTTTCATATGTACAAAAATGCTGCATATTTTCCATCTAGAATTCCCAGAGTCTGCTCTTTTCCATGAATGTGATATTATTGCAACATATTGCAAGTCAATCAGACACTAATCCACTAAAGTCGATCAAGCTGGTTAAAAATGGCTGCACAGGTGCAATCAGATCAGCTCCGACCGAGCTTGATTACGCAGTTGGATGTATCAATGTCAGACATCTATGCCTCTTTTTCTGTCTCATATGGGAAGGAAAAAGAAAACTTTGTGATTGCATGTCTGGAAGTGTTTTCATCTGTCTTTCTTTGGAGGTAACAGATCACTGCAAAAGGAAGCTGATTTTTAGTCACTATTAGATCTTGCTCATATAGAAAACATGCTACTTGAGGATTAAAAAAGTCAGCAACTTTCACATTTCTAAATGAGAGGTTCATTTGACACTGTGTTGCCTTCTCTAACACCTGTCAGGCTATCTGTCACGGGTTGGAGGTCTTCTCCACCACCATAATATTACCCCTTATACTGCAAATCCACTCAGCATTTGCAGAACTTTTCATACGTCAAACGATCCCACCCAAATGCCCCATAGGACATAACTCAGAGCCTAAATTTAGGCAATATATTAGGATAACCTTTAACTGGCCCCAACTGGCTTTGCTTTTTTTGTTTGCTGGGACATGTAACACTGGCAAAGAAATGGGCAAATTAGCTGCTTCTATTGAAGTTCTTCTTTATAGTGACTGAATAGTGAATTTGTCTCAGAAAGTTATGACTTTTACTGACTGGCTTTATTCGACCGAAAGTTATGAGGCGTCCCTTGTATAACTCTGTATGTTCTTTTAAAAAGGTTAATAGTAATCCGATGTCTTAACTAAATTAAAACGAAGAGGAACTTCCAGTATTCTCTCCGTCATTCTCCTTTCAACGGGAGACTAAAAAGCCACACTTTCCCTCGCCAGTCCTGAGGAAACCCGATCAGATTGCTCGTTAATTTCATCATTTCAAAGTTTTATGGATTTTCCAGTTGGTGCACTTTTCATAAACACACTTTTCACCCCACACACCCCCTCTGGCCTCCCCTGTGTATGTCAGCATTTTCTCTGTAGGAAGAATCTGGAGGGCTGAAAGTTTATAAATAAGCCTTCTATCAAGTTCCACAACAGGTGTGACCTCCCTGTGTCCTAAAACTGAACACTTTCAAGGGCTGATATCTGAAAAGAGGGGGTTGGGAGCAGAAGAGTGGGGATTTACTGCTATCTAAAATAGAGACCTTATTCAACCACTGACTATTACCTTCCAAAGCGGTGCATGACTCCTGGCTTTAGTTTGTTTTACACAAAACACGCTTGCCCTTGCTTCTTCTTACTCACGCTTCTAATCGTCCCATTAAAGTTGGGCACGGTATCGAGTGCAGCAACTGTAGCCATTAATAAACAGAATTTGCAGATTCTGCCAGAGAAAAGCTCTGGGATCAGTGAAAACCTTCTCTTGTAGCGGATACACACTTGCGCTTAAACCATATGTTCCATGACGAAATGCAAACCTCCTCCCTACAAGCACTCATATACATTCCCATCGACGGACTAAAAGAAAATGATTGCCTTTTCTCTTAACAGACTTGTGGACTGTTCAATAGGAGTCTAATGCCCATGGCAGATGGACAGTAAGTGCTACGAGCAGCTCCTTTAAAGCTCACCACTGACCACATTATGATGTTTGCATCATTTACAGAACAGGCACATATGCTTTTATGCGGCTTTTAAGCTCAAAGCACATGATTTCTCTGCATTCTGATTACATTTTTCCATTTTACGCAGCAAGAAAACATTGAATATTTCCACTAGAGCAGTTTTCAAATCTTTTTTGCTGCTCAACAGAGTCTAGTACCTCATCTGTCATTGTATTAACAAAGTGACAAAAGCTGGGTAGCGGTAACCCCTGCAGACAGTAAAGAGGTGTCAAAGGGCTTGTCCCAAGTACACAGGGATTTTTTTTATAAATATATTTAACCTGAAGGGCACCTCCTTTACCCCTCACAGAAGTCTGAGGACAGCAAACAGGTGAGCGAGAGGGGGAAGGTTGTTGGATTATTTTACATTATTTTGATTAATTATTCAGATGCCTCCCATTCTGCCCGTAATGACTCGGTATGCTACGGTCAGACCCACTGAGCTTTCATAACTTACCCTGAATGACTGGCATGAACTTGAGCAACTACACTCCACATGATACATTTACACAACCTGCAAGTAATTCCAGGAAACTTTGTCATAAGGATACAGTTCTGCATATAAGTTTACATACGTGTGTGTGTGTGTGTTTACATAAGTGTTTGTGTGTTTGTGTTTGTGTGTGTGTGTGTGTGTGTGTGTGTGTGTGTGTGTGTGTGTGTGTGTGTGTGTGTGTGTGCGTGCTGCATCCTCAAGCATTAATTGCATTTTGTATTGCCTTTTAGTTTTGCAGTCCCTGGTTTGTCCTGAGCTGCTCTTGAGTTTACAAGTCCTGTCAGATTGTTGGTTCCCAGCATGCTTTTCACCTCACAGTGGCTCAATGATGCTAAGATCCAAGGAACCAACACAGGATATTAAGAATCAAGGGTACTTAAGACATTTGTGCAGTTTAAAGTTGTGGTTTTTAACATAGGGTAAACATGGGGTATGTAAATTTGTGAGCACAAAACTATAGCTTGTGAAAAATCTGTGAGCATTTATGCATTTAGGCAGATGTGTTTATCTAGTGCATTCAAGCTATACATTTTAGCAGGGCATGTGTTTCCTGGAAAATGAAACCATGACCTTGGAGTTGCTAGTGCACTCAATGTGTTTTGCTTGCCCCCTTCCATCAGGAAACGGATCAGAGCCATGTCTGTCTAATCTTGGTACTTCCTTTTTACAGTAATATTAGCAGTAAATAAATGAAGTTTGCATTTAATTAATTTAAGGGTGCATAATATTATTTGATTGAAGTGTGTTATGAATTATTACATTGGGAGCTCGATGGGAGTTTGATTGGACAAAACTCTGAATGTGGCTAATGATTCAGGGAAGAGATAAACAGCTGAAACAGCTCCACGTCAAATGAGAGATTAGTATACAAGACCAAATGCACGGGGCACAGAGCACCCTTTGTCTCACTCCCTATCGGAGAGTGTCAAAAGCGTATAAATATTTCAGAATGAGGTGTGCGCACGGGCGAAACTCCCCCATCATGCATCTGCTCTCTGGGTTCTCGGAGAGAGACAGGTGCAGATGCATGAAAGAGGGTTTCATTTCTAAAATAGTATTTAGCATTTTCCTACTTCTGTGGAGATCCCTGTCTGTGAGAAATTCTCATGTAATCATACACCGCACTCTCAGAAAACTTTCAAAGTTGATCCTCCGAGACATATGGTGGCTTATCCAAAAGAGAGGATGGCAGGAAAGGGGGTGAGGAGGGATTTATATATTCAGACAAAGAAAAAGGACACTCAAACTGCACAGAAAGTGGCTTATGAAGTAGTTGAGTCTGAAGTATGGAAAATGGTTTATAGTCTAGTGTTCTTGACTAATGTTCTTTAAAAAACCCTTGCCAAAAAGGTAATTTACTCACCCTTGTGTCATTACAAACCTGTAAGGCTTTCGTTCATCTTTTGAACACAAATTAAGATATTTTTAATAATTATCTGAGCGATTTCTGTTGACTCCATTGATAGCTATTCAACTACCACTTGGACGCTTCAAAAAGTTCATAAAGAGAACGTAAAACTAATCCATATGAATTGAGTTGTTTAGTTATCAATATTGTTTATCCTACTATGGTCTGAATATTTGATTCTGATTGGCTGGAAGGTGTGTAATAAGTCCGGAGTAATTGACGACTAGCCGTTGAATTGTTAGAAGAAAATGCTCACCTGAGGTGGTAATCCATTATTTTCGAATAATTCAATGGGCCGGAGTCAATTATTTCACTTATACTGCGGTTAGCACACCTCAAGACATATGTTATATTTCAAGACATTTGTCAGGTTTTTGTCCTTAAAACGCTCTTGTGGGTAGGACTAATTTCTTACGTATCTCATCTCGTTGCTAATTCTAAAACGTAATTTTAGCTAACGGTGGCTTGAGCAAGTGATGCTACATATGACACTAAATCTTGAAAGCTTGTATTGATTACACAGCATCATTTCTCATGAAGCTCTGTGCTGGAGTGCGTATCGTTTTCAGAGAAACATGTGATCAACGAAAAACGAAGCCTCACTTTCTTTAAAGTTACGTGTCGTGAATGCTTCACTTTGTGTGTTGGAATGTTTGAACCCAGAACACTACTCTACAGGTTTTTTGGAAGTTCAAGTCCATTTACTAACATATATATATATATATATATATATATATATATATATATATATATATATATATAAGCTTATAGCCTATATTACATGATCATATATACTGCCATATAAACAGTATAAAAACCATAAAATAATTATTGCACCATTTACTTGCATCAAACAACTCTGTTGGTATTATTATAAATTATATTATTTTAATTGTTACATTTAAAGGTGCAATGAGTAATATTAATGAGGATCTGTTGACAAAAATGCAATATCATAAACATAACTGTTTTCAGCGGTGTATAAAGACATTACATAATGAACCGTTGTGTTTTTATTACCTTAGAATGAGCAGTTTCTATCTACATACACCACGGGTCTCCTTACATTTTAAGTCGCCATTTTGCGTCGTCATGTTTCTACAGTTGCCCTAAACGGACAAACGCGTTTCGTCACTATGTTGTTCTTCGTGCAAAAAAACTATCTAAAGTCAGCGAATAAAACACTGACACAATGATGAACAAGTAACAATAATATTTGCAATAACATTTCGTTTTACTGAATAATTAAGTAAACATAATTCCTTACTTTATCTTTGGAAAGAAACCTAATTGCTTAACTGGGTACTCTCTGCTGTCTTAGGCGACGACATCTTTTCCTGTCAGCCACCGTAACTTCTGTTGGTTGCAATTTGCAAACTCACCACTAGATGTCGCTGGAAATTATATGATCAGAAAAGGCTTTTATTTGTGCTCAATGGATAAAATAATAGAGCTGCACACTCGGGTTTATGGCTGCTGTAAAATGTATCTGTTTCAAGAACAGCAGTGTTATTACCTTACACTAGCGAGGAATGTCATGTAGCTTTTAAGTTGCCTAGGGTTTCGCGGTATACAGGTACTGGAAAAATACCGGGATATATTTTTTCAAACGGTACAATATCAAGTTCTATTTCCTTTCGCTACAGACCGCCAGAGGCAGTGCTGAAAGCACTAGTGGAAAATCTCTCGCGCTTGACCAAGAATCGAATAACAAAGTTATCATCTCGTGATCATGATGTGTCTTCAGCTATAATAGCTTATCACGTCAAATCGCGTCTTCAGGATATATATACGCGAGCAGTTTCGTCATTGTCATAGTCTCACATTATGGATTTTCTCACGAGCTGCACGTGCTCGCTGTGCACGGCGATCGCGAGTGATATTTTATCATACAAAGCTTTGGAGAGGCTTCTGGTTGCCTGTAAGTTTGAATACCAAAGTGAATGCACTCGGAAGCCCTCGCTGTGTGTGTGTGTGTGTGTGTGTGTGTGTGTGTGTGTGTGTGTGTGTTCATCGCTGTACGGACCACCAACAAGTGAGGGTGCTGTACCGAAGTTCACCGCCTGGTGGCAGTGTGCCACCCGATCTGACGCAAAATCGCCAAATGTGACAACATAGACATAGAGGAACAAAATCAACATTCCTAAAGCTAATTAGAGAGCAGTAGAAATGTGCAATTACTTTGCTCATTTAGAACTGATGAAGAACCATCAAACCTGGCCAATCTGTCACTTGCCCATCCTGACTTGTACAAGACAAGAGATGGACTGGTGAGTCGTGTATCATTCAAACGATCCAATTTAGACATTTATTTTCTTTTAACACTGATCAACGCACATACATAAGATCATGTCGTTTAAATAGCACAAAGGCTCCAGCGTGCGTTTGACACGCTAGAACCAATGTTTAGATCTCATATGTGCACTTAGGTAGGTCTAACAATAGGATTCAGGTACAGAAATGGAATAAAGTAATCAAATGTCAAATAACCCAGGATAGTCTTCACTGGTAATACATTAAACAGGTAAATCCTTACAATTAAAGTTACAAAAGTTATTTAGTGACAGCAGCATGCATAAAACTTAAGCAATGTTTGTACTATTTTTCTGTTAATTTGATACATTTTTTATTTTTTGTTCAATAAATATACAGTATTAACATTAACATGTTAATATAAAATCATACAATACAATACAAATCAATACAGACAAAATCATTTTAAAAAGTCAAGATTCTGAAAGCATTGAAAAAGAAATCATAATTATTTATTATGGATTTACAGTAGTAACAATAAATATTTTATTATGATATGATTGATATTATATTTTTAAATATGGTTTCATGATAAACATGGTGGACACCCAACTTAATATATGATATCTACCATCTGATTCTAACAAATGTAAAAGTCTGCCAGCTATTTATAATCATGTTAATTATTGTACCTTTGCCCCAACAGCAGGTGCACTTTTTACCCCAAATACCGTCTTTTACATATTCTTCCGTTATTGAAAAACTCTTGCTTTAATTAGCTTGAACAAAACTGAAAATCATTAAGTAATTTTTCTCAAAATATATTCAATAATATTAGCGATTTTCATTTGCTACTTAAATGTACCATTAAAAAAAAATCTAATATTAGATTAGCACAAAATCAACTTTTACCTCGCGTCAAGGATCAGCCAATTTTCTACGTGCATCTTGAAAAGCGGATGTTTTGGAAGCTGTGACAAGTGTTTGTGTGAATACTCACCAAGACAGACATTTTGACATAATTTTGTGTGTATTTGACCGTTTAAGGTAAAACAACTCAATTTTGAATGCGCAAGCTCTTTACAGACGGCTTGTGTGTGCATTGTTATGAGCGCAAAGAAAACAAAGAGTCTTTCAAAGAGCTCCTAAGTACTATTGAATGATACAAAATCGTATGGATGTTCAAATTGTCAAGGTTTATAAAAATGTGGGCAAGTGATTTCCATCAGCAGTCCGCAGCTTCTATATTGTGCAGAAGCGATGTCTTCGAAGCCAAGCAATCTGCTCATTTTGAGAGATAGAGAGGGGATGTTTTTTTGATGTGAAAATTTTTTGATGTGATAATGTTGGTTAATTTACTAATAAACATCTGCAATAGTTTAACTTGTAATGTCATTGAATCATTAAAAAATCTAACAGTAAGAGCTCAGTATAACGAAAAATCAGAACTTAACTTTTGATTTAAAAAAAAACAAACAAAAAAGTAAATATTTAAATGATGCTTTGGATGAACAAATTATAATCAGTGGCTGCAGTGAGCAGTCTTCTCACCAGAGCACCTTCAGCAGCGATATGTACAATTGAAGCTTGTGATTCTGTTCACTGAAGTTGTGCTTTTTTATATGGCAAGCAACTTCTATGTTGGGCTTGTTCAGATCGTGATAAGTCAGCGGCCTGAAGAAAAACGATTCAGTGGAATTGGCGTTTGATGCCACTTTATAAATGCAGAGCGCCAACCGCTATTCACGCACTTAAACACTGTTGCAACGGCTGTTTTCTATTTTCTTTTCTTGTTTGTTTCTGTTGGTCTCCTGCCCCCCACTTAGTGTTGAAACTTGTCAGCGCTGCCCTTGCGACTTCTGATTATAAATGAAGTTCACGACTGAATCAACTTGATATTTCTCAGTGAGGAGGTTGTAAGGCTGTTTTTGAAGTAATTAAACTCAGCTTGATTGCTAGTAGAGAGATGCTGCACTAACATAGGTAATTCACACACGCACATCTCTCTCTCTCTCTCTCTCTCTCTCTCTCTCTCGATAGGCTAATTTATTCAAATAAATGTTTTAATTCAATCAAATAAATGTTAACTTACCACAGTTAAAGCGGACAGAATGCTAGATCTAACGAGAAGTAGCTTACGAAAATATGCATAATTTGAACCCTTCCATTCCAATTTAGCGCTGCAAACACCAATGTCTGCTTTAACTTCTCTCTGCTGGCAAATGACCATGGAATAAGCGGGATAATCCACGGCTAGCTGTGCATTAAGGCCCGGTTTCATAGACAGGGCTTAGAATAAGCCAGGACTAGGCCTCAGTTCAATTAGGACATTTAAATAGCTTTTATAAACGTAATGAACATTTAATATTTAAAATTATCTACCATGACATGAAAATTATTATTGGCTTTTATATATTCATTTTAAAATCCTGAAATGCTCATTTATAGGTTTAATTGAAGACTTTGAATGTGTTTGCAGACATTTGGGCTGTATCTTGCAGAGATTGTCTTGTTACATAGTCTTCATATGGTGATCTGTTTAGATCCTGTCTCATCTTGTCTTGTTTTGCCAGTCAACATAAAGTTCTGCTCAGTGGCTTGTCTCCTTAACTCAACAAAGCTTAGTGCAACTCGGTTCAAAGATTTAATTGTGTTTTGCAAAGGATGTGCTAGACAAAATGGCAAAGTTACAAGGTCTCTTCCGCTGTTAAGCACCATGAAGAAAACCGTTGTGATATTAAGACTAATATCTTTGACATTGTCTTGTGATGCTTGTGTTAAAAGGCCTGTTTATTTTCATCATTAAAAGAATGTGTTGTCTCCTGAACACGCGGGTCGAGCTTGCACTCCCAGTGAGGCTGTGCGTCTTGTTTTTTTTTAAGTATTTTTTTTTTTTTAGTTTTTCCATTCCAGTCATCAAATGCCGCTTGCAACATAATGAGAGATGTGGCAATTAATTTTCTTTTAATCAAGGTCGAAATGAAGTAAATTGGTACAGCTCTGCAAGCCCTCATTTTCTATTTTTGCAGTGATGCAAAACAAATACGATAAAATTATGGCCCTCCTCACCTTCAGTAATTAGAAAGCGTGAATGATCAGAGAAGATGATATGTGATATACAGCGCCTGCAACTCTCTCCCCCAGAGATCACATTTCGTCTCTTTTGAAACAGATGACCATGTTTTCCTCCCCACGCTCCACGCTCCCTGCTCTCCTCTTCCTTTTTTTTCCCGCTTTTGAGTTACAGACAGAGAGAGCAGCTCAACGTGACATTGACTGCTGTGTTGTTGTAATGCCTCTCAAATCTTATTAAAGACCACGACTGCAAAAGACCTCGCTGACTCCACACATTTCCATTAACTATGTTGTTTCAGTATCCTACAAGCTGATTAAGAATTTATTAAAATTAGATTTTAACTCTGTGCCCAGATATCTTATCAGCACCATATGGCTGCATGACGAGCATTGTTGGTAGACAGTGTTAACAAACACAGAGGACTGGCCTTCCTCCACTTTGTGCCCTTTTGAAATTGGGCCAGTATTTATATCACTGGTTCTCTGCTGGTTTCGCTTTCGGACCCAGATTTGATGTTTTACTTTCAACACAGTTGCACAGTTGTTTGTCATACAAAAGGTGAAGTGTTATATTTTGAATGTAACAATTATTTTTGCTCTCCCAGCTTAATTTGCTTAGCCATTTGTTGGTAACTCAGCATAAAGATTATTTTTAGTTTATTGATATATATTGAGATTTTTGGCTGATTGTAAAAATAAGGAAAAAAAGAATGCACTATTCCATTTTTAACATTAGATTACCTTTGCTATCTTTATTGAACACTTTTGTTACAAAAAAGAATTAATGGATGACTGAATTAAGCATGCACAATATATTGGTACCATATTGGTTATTTGCCTATGTTAGACTTTTTTTTTATCAATATCAGAGAAATAGGCTACTGGATATTTAATAGTGCATGCTAATTTTTACATGTAGATTATGCTCTCGTCTAACACTCACTTAAAATTTATATATATATATAATATATATAACGCTCTTAGATATTTTCTTTTAAAAATAAATATCATTTTTTTCAAACTGTACTATCTAATGTTGTCATGCCTATGTTCACTTGTAGAATTGAACTGCATTTTAATTGCTGTTTGTTTGAGCATACCAATAATGTGAGGCTGACCAATGACAGGCTGGGACAGAGTTTGGGTCATTATTTTAGCATTTCTGTTTGATGACACTAGTGGCACACTTTACCTTAACCAAGCATTGACGTTTTGTATTTAATGTGGTGTGGGTAATAATATTTTGGTTTATGTTTTTTTCCACATCTTCCTAATTTGGCTAGCTTCTACAAAATGACAGATGAATTTGCACCAAAATACCGTAGAGTTTGATTGGATGCTTAAAATAAATAAAAATAAATATGGGAAGCATTTTCTCCTCCCTTTTAAAAGTTAATTAGCCTGTTTATTTTGCTATCCTATTCCTAACTATGCACTATTATATGCTTTGTTGCAGTTTATTATTTACATTTCCCCTGCTGGCCATGACCCTGTCAGAACAGACCTGCAACACACATGTGGGCTGCCACGTACCAGTTGAACCTCTGCTGTACAGCTTGATTGGATGCACAGGCATTGACGTCAATTACAAAAGGTATGGGACATGTTTTATCCTCCCTTTTATTAGGTCATGACCAACTATTTGAGAACCCCTGATTTGTATTATACTGTAGGTGAATGACTTGCAGATTCTGAATACGTGTGCTAAGATTTTAGAGAGTTTAAAATAATTGGATAAAGCGTTCTCCTATGCACACATGCCAGTGTTTTTGTTTTGATTTAATATAATGTGCAGACAAGGCTCCACACTTTCATTTCCTGAGTAAGTGATTAAGGAAGTGACCACCTACCTGTTATTGTGTGTGAGTGGGACAAATAAATGAACATGGAGAACACATTGTTACTAGGGGGGTTCCCAAACATTAGTGGCAGTGATCCGTGTTCTTATAAGCTTGGTTACTTAAACACCTGTTAAAAGCCCTTCATGCTTATTTTTGCAGGTACATATGTAAGGTATACTGCAGACTAGTGATATCAAATTAAAAAAAGGCTGAAAAGAGCATTAAAGTCAGCAAAGAGGGGATACAATTATAACAGTAACAGCTGCCCAGTCAGTTAAACTTCTCCGTCTCCACCTAATTCTCTCCCTCCCTCTATTCCCCATCAAGTCACAAAGCTGCTTCTTATTTACCGAGCACAGGCAGCTGCCAGCACTCTTAACTTCCGGTTGGAAGACAGGCGCCTTCTTCTAGAGGACATTGCTTGTACATATCTTTATCTAATTAAGGTAAATGCCAGTTGCCTGCCCTTCCACGATATGCCAGTGAGTTTCACAGTCGACCTTAATTACTCTCTAACAGGGATCTGTCTGAGGACGGGTATCGAAACAGAGAAATTAGACTTTTTCCTCTGACAGTTGTATTCCTTCATGTAATGGTGTTTTTATGAAGTGAATGCTTTGTCCTTGATAAAGTGGTTTTAAAGCACATTTTTGTAATTTAAACATTATGTTTAATTCAATACAATAATGTACTGTAATAAATTGCAGTGTACTGTACCATAAAAGCAGAAGTAATTCATTTAAATATATAATATATACAAATTTTGAGCATAATTATGTTCATATAACAGGGTTCATATAACAGCTTAACAGTGTTTAAGAACTAACTGAACAGAACTAAGTTAATAGTAACATATATAATAACTAAACTAAACTTTAAATATAAATATTAGAAATAAAATGTTTATTAATTTATTAATTCTTTTCAACGATGCACATTTTGATCTGAACATAACTAATGCATTTTTTTTTTATCTTACAGTATATGTGTGTATACACACACACACACACACACACACACAGACACACACACTATATATATATATATATACACACACACACACACACACACACACACACACACACACACACACACACACACACACACACACACAATATAAATATATATATATATATATATATATATATATATATATATATATATATATATACACACAATATATACACACACATGTAGAATAAAAACTCCATTGCTGGGTCTCAGGAGGATTAATAAATATTATGAATTAACTTTTATTTTAACATTTTTACACACATGACAACCATTTTGTAGAATGACCCGTATGTTTTTTAAACCCCCATCTTAATTTGTGGTCAAAATGAACACCTTTTTCTACCTCAGCTCTGTTTATTTTGCCTGTGTTGATGGTGACCGAGGAACAAATGGCCCGAGATTTGCTTGTGACATTCATTTCTGTCACTCCCTTTTTTTTTGCAACAAACACCTAATATTTTAAGCTAAGTGTCTTCTCTTGGTGTATTATTCATACAATGCGATTGAGAGGAGACAACGTGTTAAAGCCCATTATGTTAGAGGTGATTATACTCACTGAATCCGGTGTCAAGGCTTTCTGCTTGCGTAGGGCAAAGGTGTCCTCGCATTAAAAATGCTTACATGTCAGCAGGGCCATATGGACAGTGCTTTATCACTTTGTCAATGCAGACGTTAGGAGTGATATTCATCAGTTTGTCAATTTCTATTGTTCTCAACGGTTTGTGCAATTGTTTGTGTAGTTAAGTTTGCATGGAATGTACTGAAGTATTGTCTTTGTCCCAATTATTCGTACAACCCTCACGTTCCAGTTAGACAGCAACAAACACCTAAGAGAAACACATTTTACCTGCCCTTTTTGATGACAAAATATTCTTGTTTATGTCACACTAAGAATAATGTTGCTGCTGGAAGTTTATACCATGGAAGTGTCCTATTTATACCAGCTGTGTTGTTTTCCTCCCTCTTTTAATAGCAAAAGACCAAATATGTGGACTGAAGGAAACTAATTGCTTTAAGTGGTTCCACCTAGCAGTATGGCTCTTCTAACCTTGTCCTACATTGCGATTAGCTTTTAATGTTTCATAATTAGTGATGGCACTGGAGAAGAAGTCAGAAGGCTAAGGGTTTGTTGGGTCTGCCCTTGAGAGCCGCTCTAATGAATCAATGGATGGCAATAATTGTACTAGTCATTACTGAATCAAGTGATCTGCAGAATAATGTATTGATTTTTGCTCTTTCTTACTACATAATTATTCTGTATCACAGTATTGCACCATCAGGGGAATCAACTGAAGGGCAAGTAGAATCTGTTTTGGAGTTTTGGATCTGTCTTCTTCGTTTATGAAATAGAGAAATTTACTTTTTTTTTCCTTAGAGATTTTTTTTTTAAAAAAGCTTGACATTAGAAGTTGCCAAACAACTTATAAAATGAAGCTTTATCAATCAAGAGGCTATTCTACGTGTGCGCTGTTTTTTCTCTCTTTCATAGTTCTTGCGTTACCTCAGATAAGTTCTTTTGTGTAACATGATGTTCAAACAAACCATTTAAAAGTGATGAACCCAACAGTCTGAACCGCAGAACATGAGCTTTACCTCTGAACATTGTGGGCTTGTGGGGCTATTTCATCATTAAATATGTACCGTTTGTAACTGTATCCCACAGGCAATAATAGGATGGGGATTTAAACTATGAACATGTCTTTCAATATTTATCAAACAGCAGATTTGAAATACAATTTTATCCCACTTTAATAGATAAAAATGACATCCTTATGTTGTCATTTAAAAATGATTTTATGTAAAGACACCTCTTATAAGCAATATTGGTAAAATAATTTGTATTATTTTATCATTAAGCTGATATTTTTAGTTATTAAAATTCTCTCTCTCTCTCTCTCTCTCTCTCTCTATATATATATATATATATACATACATTTTTCAATTGATGTTGATTCGGTTCTTAAATGTTTGCAAAAGTTGATTTCACAGGATTGTAGCATTACCTTGTTATTTGACTATGCTATTGATTACCCCTTATTCTTTTTTATGTCGAGCAGGGCACATCACAAAACTGCTAATTAGCAATAATCTGTTTGTCAATAATTCACAAGAGTGCAGAATTTAGATAAGGAGAAGTTCAGGTTTGAAATACATTATCACAGCTCTTTTTGTCCCTTGAGGGTATTTTGTTGTATAACCTTCATGATTCTGTATTATGAAAAAAAAAGCTTCAATAAAAATGTGTTTTAAAAGGTCATTTTCAATTTTGTACAATGTCTGCATGTTTAAAAATCTAATCTTTAAAATGACAAAAAAAACATTTTAATCATTTTTAGTTCTTGTTCAAAGATAAAACAGTTAAATTGTGTGCATTGAAACATTCAAAATGGTTTATAATGGTAATTAAACAGCAGAGGAGGGCATTTTTTTCATAGATTTTATTAAAACAAGTGTCATCAGGATTGTGAATTCAGAAGGTGACCACAAAACACCCCAACAATGTCATATAAATGAACTGAATAAAAAGTCCCATATCATTCAGTGCAGGGCAGTGCAGCTCAGATCAATACCACGGTGCAATTAACCTGACAGGGGCGGTGGAATCCATTCCGTGTTTTCCCCCTCACTTACTGTGCTAACTGAGATATTCAATTAAAGATTCCTCTTCCCTTTCTGAAGCGGCTCTCCAGGGCAGATCTTACGAGCGACCCGCCCTATGTTAGAAATAGGAAAATCCAATAATAACAACACAAGAAAAAAAAAAAATGAAAAAATGAGGCAACTTTGATCACGCATGCTCCCTTGTCATCCACCTTATACACAACATTTGTTCTAAGTTGGAAAGTCGCGTAAAAGCCAGGAAGTAACGTTACAGGTAAGATTTTTGTTTTTGGATGAGCTAGTTACACCTCACTAGTCAAATGTAACAATTTGTTTATGACTCCAGTGAGTTTGATATGATCTGGTATTTGTGATAGAATAGATCGATTGTGTGTAATTCAGTTATTGCGTTTATAAAGCTTCTGTTTTGAATAGAACGCGTCACTTAGTGCAGAACGTGAGAACTGAAACTCTGCGCACCTACAATCACATACTGTAGGCAACATGCGGGACAGTCGCGGACCGGTTCAGGGAAACCGCGCGCTGTTTTCTATACGTTAGTCTAAAAGTAGTTCACAACTTTTTGATCGCCTCCGATAACTCGTGACTTGCCTGTCCTTACCTGTCCGCTCGATCTAACGTTACAGTTTTTAAAACAATGAGATATGTAAGTTAGCCTATCTCTCGTGTCTCTGACACATACTGTAATATAAAGATCTGAAAGGCTACAGTACAAGTCGTGCCTTTTTGTCTTTGATGGCATTCTAGGTAATGTAAATATCAGTGTAAGACGAAAGAGAGTTTGACATTGGAGGTTTTATGAAAGCGTTAAATACTCACAACGTGACTGGGCACCTAACAGGTGTAAGCCACGCGAAAGTGAAAGCATATAGTGAACTAGTGAAGTATGTAACTTACGTAGTGTGATTTTGTGTATAGGATTTCTCTCAGTAATTTTGTATTTTTTCTTGACACCTGACTTTTTTTGTGATATTTTGGGCTTATGTAAATCTGCAATAAAGTGATAAATAATGGCAGTATTTTATGACGGTTTATAGTCCATTAAGTTTTGTTGATAGTGCTGTACAAACTGTTGTTATAGTTACCTCCATAAGCCAACACAACTTTTTAATTTAGCGCAGTCTAACTTGTAGTTGGTGAAACTTTTGATTAATCTGGTAAAAGAAACTGAAATTTACTTAAATAATTAAGTAAAACATTATCAACTTTTTGTTTTGGTTTCCTTTGGAGGGGTTCAAATATTTGCATCACGAAACGACACGTTTGTAAGCTTGTCATATCATCACATTTACAGTGAAATAGTCACCACTGCTGCCAATTCTTTTCGTAAATTGAATATATATATATATATATATTGGCACAATATAATTAAGTCATTATAATGCTCTCAGTGCCATGCTCTCAATCATAAATTAATTGTTAGATATTATTTTTATTCTGAGCAGTAGCCTATGTTCCATTGCATCTTATGAAGTCAATAGGTCATTAGAGGACAGCAGTAAGATAGAAGGTACCTGGCTTTCTGTTTCAACTGTTTAGTCAGTTTGTCTTTGACAAAAATGAACATAACACTATACTGTTCATGTTGCTACACGTAAATACTACACGTATTGCTTTAATAACAATAGCTATGTACACTGTAAAAAAATAATTTCTGTGATTATCACAACTTAAAATTCAACATTAGAATAAGAATGTGTTTCAACTTAAAAAGGTACGTAGTTAACTTTAGTTTAGTAAGTTATCTCAACAAATTTTAAGTTGTTATACCTAACTAATTGCTGCAACATTTTTTACAGTGATCTCCACAAAATAATTGTGCATTAAGTACATAATTAGGTTTACTCAGCTTTTTAAATACACGGTTTCATGAAGACTAATGTAATGTGTGATCCAGTTCTTTCAAGAAAACACTATCATTATTATACAATATTTCAAAACAATTTCATAACATTTCCTCCTTTTGCCACCCTTTCTTTTGGATTTACTGACTAATAAAAAGTATTTACTACAGCTTGTTTTCTAACTATTTTAGTGGTATTAGTTTGCGAGGTGTATTTCCTTTCATTATGTGTGTTTGTGTTGTGTTTGAAATCAATAGCATGTAAAAAGATCACTGCCACTTTAAACCCCAGAGTTCACATATTCTCTCTGGATCTTTCTGCTTTGCTAATTATTGTGTTGTTTTCAGAGCAAATATGTCATATCCATGGCGACCAGGCAGGTTTATTGTCTTTCTCATGCAATGGTTCACATAAGTAATTAATTACTCTCTTTTCTCTCTCCCTGTCTCCAGTAAGCCAATCAGTTGAGGGGAAACATCTTGTGTTTAAAATGCCTGTGATATCCAAGAGAAGGTAAACAGAAACCTTGATGTTTAGAATGTAAGTGTTCGTGTGCCCTGAGCGTTTTGTGTGATATGTGTGAACACTGTCTGTGGTGTGCGTCTGCATATCATACATTATGGTTTTGATCGTTATACAAAATTATACATATTTAATAAGTAATTATGTGTGAGGACAGCCTTTAACAAGCCTTTGTGTCTAATCAATAGAATAATGAATGAATTCAGCATATTATAAAAAGCCTAAAAAGTCAAATTATTAAAGCTTTTTGAAATCCATTAAATCCATTCGTAACCTTCACAGGTTGGTTGTAATTGGTTATTAATGTGGACATTATTAGGGACAAGCTTTGTTTGGGGCCCCGTCCCACAATGTTGATCTGTAACATGTCTGTGGAATGTGGTGGCATGTGGCTCGTGCCCGGATACACACTTCCATCTGGACAGCCATCCAGCTCGAACTGTCAGAGCAGTTTTACAGGTGTTGATCAGTCTCAGCGTCCATCTGCCTTGAATATTCTCTTCCTTACCTCTCCATCTCCTTCTCTGCTATTCGTTCTTTAAGATGTTGCTTTTGATTTGCTTTAAAGTGCTGAAAGTTGATAAATGGTGGTTTTAACAGTAACACTAAATGCTTTAATATAGTAAAGTAGTGGTGAAAACATTTTCATGTCATTTTTGTGATGTTTCTTTAACTTGCTTCAGTCAAAATCAAGGAGGTTTCTCTGAATTACTGCAAGTGTCAAGGAGCCGGTGCTACCTAAGACCTGCTTTCTTTGTTTCTCTGACCTTGGCTTTGAACCCGTATAACCCTTGTGTTCAAATGTACATTCATGATTCTGCGCTATGCTTGACAGCTCACGAGATGTAATGCAATTGGTTTTTTTTACACCACCACTTTGTAAATTGCTCGCTGTAATGATTTGGTATCTGTATTCACACTATTGTGAACCCTTGTAAAATCTTCCGTTCTCAACACGCAGGCATGCAGAGGCCACATGTTTGTTTAATAGTCATTATTATTTTTGTTTTAGTGCACTGGAAATGTCCTCTTTGCATGCTTGATCAACCAGTGGGGAAATCTAATATAATTGAGGTTCAAGGTGAATTGCATCCTGAGCATTTCCCCTTGACAGAAAGAGCATGCATATACTTGAGCAAAAATAAACAAATCACACTGACATCAGTAATATAGGCTTGATTTTGAAGGTATGGAATAAGTATCGATTTAAGCCTTCACTTCATAGATGAAAATGGCCTTTTTGGTAATTTGTCCTGGGTCCTTTCAATGCTGGAGGAGGCGAGCAAGAGAAACGGTTGGGGGGTGAGTTAGTGAGAGAGAGAGAGAGAGAGAGAGAGAGAGAGAGCTAACAAGACAGAGAAAGGGACATACTGCCCCTTTCCGAGCTCATTATCATTCTTAATAAGTCTTAAGGAAAGAAGGAGCAGTGAGTGTAAATGCAAGGTAATCCTAACACTGGCCAAGGTTACTGGGGACAAAGGCACATGCACACCCCTCCCTGCTGGTTGCACTGGGACACAGAATGAGCCGAACCCCCAGCAGCAGTTACAGAACCCTGCTAGAAGTGCATGAACTGATGCTTTCTACCCTTCTAAAATGTTTTGTCTGCTACCTTAGATGTTAACCATTAAAGGAACTGGTTATAAAAATATTTATTATGATATAATAAAATATATATAATTAAATATTAATATACAATATTATTTTATATCATTATACACTGTAAAATAATTAATGATCAATAAGATTAGATATTTTTATATTGTTTTAAGTCATCAAAATAAGTTAAGCATTTTTTTTTATAGTTATACAAATTCAACTCATGTTTTTAAGTCAGATTTATGTAATTTAAGTTGAAATGACTTAAACATCCAAGTTTATTGTACTTATAAATTTAAGGCAGCAGCTTTTCTTTTTACAGTGAGTGTATATTATATTAAATTACATGATATTATATTGATGTGATGTTAACGTGCAGCAGACATTTGTTGACAAATTTGTTTTTAATTTAAATTGAATTAAATTAACTTTAATAATTTTGCAATCAGGGTCAGACCTAAATGGGGTCAAAAACACCAGCGAAAGATGACAAAAATGACTGAAATTCCCTTTCATTTTAATATTTTTTTTTTTCTCGTTAATTATTGTAATCTATTTGAATTAATTGATTAAATTAAGGCATTTTATCTTAAATCTTGGCACTTACAGTGTTTTTATTTGTTTAAAAATGGGCTTCATAAATGTAAAAAACACCATATTTATATTATTTATGTAAATATTGCAACTTTATAAATAAGGTATTTTCTGACGCTGATATTTGAGTGATTAATTATTGAAAAATCAATGAAATCATTCCAAATCTCAAATACTCACCTTTTGATTAAATGTTATTCAGATCATGTTGAATTAATGTTTTATTTTCGCATGAGAGTAGTTTGTTAATGCTGCACTCCGTGGTATTAAACCAGCACTTATGTTTGCAGTGTGTACTTGTTTGCTGTCAGGTATTTATTACAGTTCTGAGAGGATTAAATGATTGCATGGACAAAGCTGTGTTTAGCTTACTGGTGAGTTTAGTGCATCATCTGGCTGTCTTGTTTTGAATGCCCCTAGTTTGGAGGTCTCCCGGATCTATTTGTAGGCCTATTTCATGCCCTCAGAATATTATACACATCATGCAGTGCATAAATATCATAATGAATAGCAGTATAAAAGCAGGTCTTGATTGACTGCAACGCTCAGTGTGAATATGCAGCAGCTAAATGAACAAACACAACGCAGTCAGATCTTTTAAGCAGAGCTGCTGGCCTTTGTTTGTTTCTTCAGCTTCCCTCTGTCACTTAAAGATGATTTACCCCCAAACAGATGTTTTGAGTCTCACCGTTTGTTCTATTTCCTGCCCTTTCAAAGGTTATGAGTGAAATGCAAAGCCTCAGTAGTGGTGCCCTCGGCCCGTAATTGCCCGTGTTTGTGCCACTGTTATTTTCTGGCTCAGAGATGGAAAATGTTGAGAGAGCTGAACCTCTGGGAACACCTCGTCTTTGCACTGGTTGGCGATACAGCATCGGTCCAGTCCTGTCGGAGCTTTATTCCTGTTACAGCGCTCCCTGTAGTCTCAACCCCTCCCCGGTCCTGGTTAGGGTTTGTATGGCAACCTGCTCTCATCGCCCCCTGGGGCATCCTGGGAGGCAGAGAGCCATCGCCATGGTGATCAGAGCACAGAACCTCCGCAAAGCAGTCCATTGTGACTGGCGCGCGTTGAGGTGAGAGGAACAAAATGTCACAGCAACAGTTTTTTTTTCTTTTTGTTGTTTTTGCCTTTAATGCCCGTAGGGGTTTGTTTAGCCTTTGATTCATCTGTGCTGCCGTCTGCTAAACGAGTTGTTTGTGATATCTGTTAATTGCCTCTTTTAAGTCATCCGTTTTGGTGCACGGTAGAAGGGAACGGGAGGAAGTGAAAACAAATAAAAACTGAGTTTGCATTCAACAATCCAGAGGGATGAGAGAAGTGTATTATCTTGAGATGGTTTTCACCCCGTTCATTAATTTGTTTTTTTGTACAAAACTTTTTTTATTGTTGGTGATATTTTTTTTTTCTTTTTTGATCAGTTCAGGGGTTTTAGTCAAGTATGAATCTTATAAGTGAATTCCCAGCTCTCACTTGAGTGAGATTCTTGCAAAACTACAGGTTGATGAATTTTACTTGAACTCCCCACTTTAATCTTCTTCTGAATGGATGTTGAAAAAAGTCTCTTTTTTGTTGTTGCACTGAGCACATGAGATCGGTTGTTCTCCACTAGAGGCAGCAAGAACAAATTAAATCCTGCTGTAGGCTGATGCTGAGACCCTCTCAAGAACACTAAAGTCTTTCAATTACTGGAGAGAAAAAGCTCAAACTTATTTTGAAAAAGTACCACTGAGATTTACCTGAAGCTGAACCGATCTAAGACTTATGCAAAAGCGCAGCGCAAATCTGTTCTTATTTAAAGAGATAGTATCATAGTATGCTAAAAAAATGAAACTTGACATCATTTATTGTTATTATTTACATGTAATTAAGTTTGGAAGCATGTGAGGGTGAGTAGATTTCAAGTTCATTTTGGGGTTAACTATCCATTCCCTTTGATACTGGTTTTTGCTGGGGTATGGCATACTGGAGGTCATAGCTCACTTTGTTTTTAACCAAGGAAATATATTTCTGTGTAGTATTTAAAAAAAAAAACAAAAAAAAAAACATGCATTTAAAAATGTATGTATTTTAGCTCCAAAGATGTTGGAAAGTTTTTATTTTATTTGGTAAGAAGACTGGGTTCAAATGTAATTGTGTGAGTAAATTATGACAGGTACTAATAGTGGTAGAAGTAGTAATACAAATAATAATAATGGTTACACTTTATTTTACAGTGCGTGTACTTATAGTGAAGTTACCAATAAAGTACAGGTAATATAAGGATTTAGGGATAGGTTCATGTATATAGGTTATTGCACTGAAAATCAACTTGACCAGAAATATGAGGGGCACGATCTCTAAGAGCTTCTGCACTCTTGTTAAAGAAGATGTTTCTTGATCTCCCTCTGTGGTGTTGTTTATCATTTGCTGTTGGGGCTTTTAGTTTATGTTAATTGATGCACGTGCAGTAGCAGACATACGGTGCTCTGTGACAGGCGGGGCGGGAAGGCCGTGGCCGAGGGACAGGTCAGAAAAAGGGGCTGCAATCAGCGCGTCTGAGCGGGAGGAAGGCGCCTGTTTCTCCTCTTGTAACCTCGAGGAGGATGTGGGTTGCATTCGGTGACAGGTTCAGTGTTGAGTCTGGCCTCTGGGGTGGGAAGGGACTGCTGCTCTCCTGAGGTGCGGAGGGGCTCAAAAGTCTACCACACCTCTGACTCGTGCTGCACTGAGCCAAATACTTAGCCTTACTCTGTTCTTCTCCTGTTGCATTGGTTGCCATTTATCTTGAACACTAAAAATTGTTTTATTGAACTTCTTTCTATTGTGGACAGTGGTTTCACACACCAGAAGTGGGTTTTCTCAACATTAAACTAAACTGCAAACTCTAATCTATTGAATCTCTTGCAGTTAATTACTAATTGGCATTAGCTCACATTAGCATGCTTAACCCTTTACCTGTCACCCCCCCTTTTGATAATTGACATTAAAATGCACTATACAAACTTAAATTGTTGTAATTCAAGAATGCTTTGGAATATAGACCTAAGTTTGGTCTTGTTTTAAAGAAAACAATCAGCAGATTATTACTGAAGTGAAAGCACTTCAAAAAATTAAAGTATGAAAAAGTTATGGAAGTTATAATTTACAGTAAATCAAATATACTTTATTAATATATATTTTTTAATATAAAATAAATATTTTACAAAATATTTTTTTCAATAAAATTACTATAAAATGAAAGCTATATATCTAACCAAGTTGTGTTCCAAATTTAAAATTGATATCACAAAAATTGAAGTTCCCATGAGATTTTGTTTAGGCGTAATACCAAAAATAGCCACCGGGTGCTATTGAATTCCATTGAATTTAATTGTATGCATTCTGCCATAACAAATTAATACATTTCTATCCAAATATCACTTCTGTCACTAAATATGGAACCTTGAGACCCAGACCTTTCTGACAATATGTGTTTTGTCAAGATTAGAAAAGGTTTTGATAATAAATTATGAAAGATGATGCCCAAAAGGGGAGGGGCCTAATAAAAAAATACCATTTCTATGGTAACGCAACGTCCAATTTCAAAACGGTTTTCACAGGATGAATTCTGAGTTCGTAAGCTTTCAAATGATACCTAATTTATGATAACTACTAAAATATGTGATATAATAATAATAAAAAATATATATATTATATATAATATATATTATACTTTTTAGAGGACTTCTTACTTTACTTTTTAAAATATAATTTTATCTTTTTTTATTGACAAATACTAGATTATGTTTTATTATGAACTTTTAGCACTAAAAACCAAAGTTTCAATTATTAAAAGTGTGTGCGTCGACTTTTTGTGACAAAGGTCAGAAACTCCTGTAATGACGTTGATTTTTTGAGGCGCACTCTTGTCATAAATTCATATATTACTGTTCATTCGTAATTTGTAAGAAAAAAACAACGCTAAAATATCTATTTAGGAGTCTTGGACCTTTCCAACGATATATAGTTTGTCATGACTAGATTAGGATTTAATAGTAATATAGTGAAGTAAATTTAGTTTGCCCGTATACGGGCAAGTTACGCTTAAGGGGTCAAAACCACTATCTGAAGTGTACTGTATAGTGGTGTTTGTTTTTTAAGTCACAATGTATTGACTGATCTTTCATATTGTGATGTACATGAGCGAGCAATCCCGTTACTTGAAATAACATAAAATCGAATGTCTTAAAGGTACACTATGTAACTTTTGACCTTCTAACGGTTAAAAAAACGAAACTTCATGCATTTTGCAGAAGATAATTGTTTTGGTTGTGCTTCGGCTCTGCTTGACTGTGAATATGACCCTTCACAGTATATAATGCTTCACAATGAACTCTGTTAGAGAGCTATATATGGCAATTTATCTGTTCGATAATATAATAAAAACAGCATCTCCACATTGCTTTTTCAACATTTCAAATCCCTCAGTTCTCGCCACCTTCGAAAACCCAAGCCAATGTTGATTCTAGTTTTATTACAAGCTCTGATGAGTTATTTTATTCCAGCAGACTCTCCTTTGTTTCCTTTGTCCTTGTCTTTTTTTAAATGGGTGATTCCCCAGAGGTTAAAGATTTAGCGTGCTCCTTATCAACCTTTCTTGCTCGTTGTGACAACTAACCTCCCACTCCCCCACCATACTCGCGTTAAAGTAACTGGAGTAACTTTTCTCTACTTACGGATATGATGAGACGCACATTGGCCATGCATGAGCCATCGGCTCATATGATGAGACGTTTTGCGCAATTTCCCGTAAAAACTATCCCACTAGGTCTAAAATAAAAATACTTTTAATAGGCTTACCATAGTGAATGATGATGTATTGAATTTAGATAAATAATAATTAAAAACAATAATTAAATACATTAATTTAAATATTATTATATTAAAATATATATTAAACTATTATTAATTATACATTTTAAGTGTATTTCTTCACTTTAGTTTTTTTTTTCTCTTTCTTTGCAGATTTTTGTTTTAAAGACACAATGATTTTAAAGCTGCTTCTTTCTCAAAAGAGAAAATGTTTTGTCAGCACTGACGCGTCTGTTTTTACTCTCACCTTCAGCAATTGGATACTTGGCCTCCTATGTTACGGAACAACCTTATTGACCGCGTATTTGTCCGCTCTTTTTTCTTCCTTGACAGAGACCTCAGCGGTTGCCGTCTCAATCAGCTTGTGTGGTAATTCCACTTCAGAATTCCACTTGGCTGTTTGAGTAAATACATTTTTTAGCATTTATTAGTACGCCGTGTTGCCAGAAGGAATTCCTCCCTTCTCCTGTAGCCACTCCAGTAATTAGCAAATTGATTAGGAGAACTTCAGCACACCTCCTTGGTTCTTATCTCCTCATTCTAGGACAGTATTGCAGTGCCATGGGACGGTGTAAATATTTTAAGGGGAAACCCTCAGCGAATCTCATTAATGGCTGTGGGGCTCTGCAGCTGTCTCCTGTTGAAGATCCTAGCCAATTTTCTAAACTGTGATTAAAGAAAAGTTTTGTATTATTTAAACATGCTGCATCCTGTGGGTTTTTGTGGTGCCACCGAGGTCCTCCCTAAGCATTTACGTGTGTTTGTGTTTTTTCTCTACTTTCTCTTCTCCGCTCCCTTTAGATCGATTAGTTTTGATTCAAAGGAGCAAAGGAGCTTTGAACGTTGTGGTCATTCTGGGATGCATTTTGCAAAATGTGACAAAGACCTCTCTTTTATGTATGAATCCTAATTAAATTTTTACCCCATCCCTACGCTGCAGACGCAAAGACTTGGTAGCAATTTGGCAGCTAATCACATTGAATTTTAAATGGGACTGTTTAAAGATGGCTTTAGATGCTCTCAGGATGGCACACTAGTGCAAATTAAGTCAGAATAGCATGCTGTTTGGAGAGAGAAACAATAAAGCGAAATCCACATCACAATTGTCTTATGCATTTACGTCAACAGACGTCTTACACTATTTGCTTTTCTCATTTAATTATTTGAAAGGAACAGGTAAACAATCAGCTGTTTTTTTTAGTAAATGGAGACAGGAAAACCGCAATTCTTTTAATTATTCTGCCTGTTACGTTATTCCGTCTTGTTCTTACAATTTATGTAATTGAGGGAAAATGCACAATCTAACAAACAGTAAGGCTGCTTGATTGGTAAAAGGATTTGGCACCGTAGAAACGATGCATCACTTCTAATTTGTGAGTAAAGCCTTGGTGAAATGGCAAACTCTTGTGGAAAAGCTTGTCAACAAATGTGTTTGTGCATTAAAAAAAAATCAACGAAGAAGCTGTCCTCATACATTTAGTATTCATCATTAAGTTCCTTGTAGCCAATCATATTGCCCATTCACCCAGCATTCCAGAACATATTAGTGACATCTCGTTAGCAGAAAAAAAGATATCTGAGGGAAAAATTACCAAGCAGACTTCAATTGTTATTGTTTTTTTTTTTTCAAGTGGAATGACTGGAAAGAGCAATTCTCACGAAATGGGATATTTATGCCGGTCTTTCGGTCTATTACATTTTGTTCGAGAGAAGCTTTTTTCTTTAAAAAAATGTTTGTCATTTGTCTTTCCTTATTTAACTCAATGTGTTTCCACATCAACATTTTGTTAGTAGTTACAACTGTTACAACTGAATGAAAGCATAGAGGATACAACAAAGCCTTTTATTTAGTACAATGAAGTTTTTTTCTAGTGTAATGCACTTTGTATGGAATAAAATGGATGGGTAGGTTTGTTTGATTGATTTGTTTCCTAACAGTCATAATAATCTTGCATTGTTGATGTGGTTTCTGTAAAAACTGTCCCGGAAACCCTTAACTGCATAAACGTTACAGTAGTTTTTGTGCGTTTTTGTGCTCCTTGTACATAAAGTTTGCATTAAACATCCTTAATAGTACATGATTATTCTCAGAAGACTAAATGGCATTCTCAGCTATGTTTTGTATACTGTAAGTATCAGTTTTGTGTCAGACGTTAATATTCCTTAGAATAAATGAGACAATAAATAGAGCTATACAATTATTGTGGACAGAATAATTCAGATAATCTTGGAGGACTTTGATGAGAAATTAGTTCATACTGAAATCTCTGACTTTGGATTGCGGACTTTAGTTTCTTGGCAAATGTGAGATCACAGTTTGAGAAACTGTTGAAATCTCTTCTAAAAACCCTGAGGAGACAGAAAGATTACTATGGAGAAAAAATGAAGAAGCAAGATTTTTTTGCTAGGAGAAACAATTGAGATATTAAAGAGATCTCATTTATCTTTTTTCTTTTCCATGGGTTCAAAAATGTGACCTGTATAATATAGTTTTGAAAATGAGAAGGGGCTGGTATTTAAAGTTTCCATTTGAGCAATTGAAATTTCATTTGTGATAAAGAGATCTAATTTGTCATTATTCTTTGAAAAAGGAAAAGTTAAAAAAGTTCAAATGACCTATGCTATATATATTTGACAATGAGAAGGAGCTGGTAACTAAAGTTTCTATTTACTCTCCATATCTATTGTGGACAAGGAGAAACAATTGAGATTGTAAAGAGATCTAGATATTGTGGAAACTGACCAATTTGAGCGTAATAAACTGCAATTCAGCTTCAAGCTAGAAACCTGTGATACACCTATGTGTAAAATATACTATAAACCAAGGCCTTGCAGTTAAAACTTTCTCATAGTGTCGGCAAGACATCACCATAACAATGCCAGCTACTGTTTGACTTCTGTGTGATCATTATGGGAAAATGTAAAAAAAAAGAAAGAAAAAAGAATGTACAAACACATTTTTTGCTGTTTATTTTTACAACCACACCTCAGCATTCTGTACTATTGATCTAGGGTGGAGAAGAATATGGGTGGGGAAGTGAATTTTGCCAACATAATTGGCTCATCAACTAATATAAATGATCAGATAAAGTTAAAAAAATATTTAGTTGATTTCCTGTTGATTTTTGGCTTTAGAATGATCCATTAGCTTCATGCTACAGAAGACGAGTGCAAGTTTTATTGGGGTTTAAACATCAGAAGCAGCCTCTGCTGTCAGTCTCTTCTAAATCCACATTCCAAACACTCCATGGGTCATCTTGCTCTTTAGCTGATCTATTTTGGGTCTTGTGATAGTGCTATACTGTATGTATGGACACAGACAGGAAAAACACGTGTTTGGCCGTGCTCGAAAATGTGTAGTTCAGCCGGCTGCACCTCCCACTATCCCTGAGAATTCATTGGCTGCTTTTGGACTCGATATCAGTGGCATAGCTCGCCTTTATTTGTAGTAGTTTTTTTTTAACCTCGTAGTTGAAAAAATATATGTTTTGAGCAGCAGTAGCAACAACTTGAACCACATGACATCGATTCGCAAATATTGTTTCAAGGCTTATAGTGCAATGTAAATTAATGAATTGATCAAGATGATGACTGATCGTACCACCGTAAAGACACACCTCATAGTAAACATCCTGTCAACCAGAGCTCACTGACTCAAGTTCAGATCCACACGGCATGTTGTTTGTTCACATCACAGCAGTTTAACTGTGGTGATACTAACACACAATACTTGTTATTTGAGTATTAAGCCAATTTGCATCAACTTGACTAGTTCTCACAAAAAAAAGTCAGTTTATTCACTCTTATGTAATTTCAAACCCGTATGACTTTCTATTTTGTGCGGAACACAGAAAAAAAGATGTTTTGTGGAATGTCCAAGCTCTTTTTCGTACAGTGAAAGAGAATAGTGACCAAAGATTTTTTTGATCAATAATGGCTAAAATTACAGTATTTTTCTTACATAAATGATCATATATTGTCATGAGATTTAGAATTTAGTGAATGAGTTCTGTAGAGTACTTTTATAATGTTTTCAGGATGCTTTCTGACAGCCCTGGTCACCATCCACTTTCATTTTATGGAGGATAGCAGCGTGAACATTTGTCAACATTGTCTCCCTTTTGAGTTCCAAAGATGCAAGAATGACATAATTTTTGGGTAAACTTTTCCTTTAAGTACAGTAACTCATCTTAAATGAGTTTTGCATTTCAAAAGAAAACTTCCCTCTGGTCACACAAATCGTTATTCACCCTTTAAAACAATACAAAAGAATTGTTTAAAAGGCAGTAGACTTTATCGTTTTTAATAAAAAAAACTGACTGGGTGAAAGTTTAATTAATAAGGGGCTTAAATCTGTGGGAAGAGGAGGGAATAGGGTCTTTAAGGGGTACTTATTTTTCCATCTGGGCTATCCTCCAAAAAAACTAGTCAATTAGTCTCTTAAGCTGCAGAGACAAAAACGTTATTAGTTCTAGCAAAAAGAATAATGGGTTTAGAAGGTTTTGCTTGAGAGGCAGGCAAAACCCCAAGCTGAATCCTTAGTATTCAGATTTTTTCATTTTCACATAATCGTGAAATACCGAGGAGATTATTATGCATGCGAGTGTGTTTTTTTCCCTCTCTAATAAAAGGCAGTTGGGAAGAAGGCCTGTCATGGTTAACAGACACAAAATAAAAGTTCCATAATGGGTGCTCAAGTAATCATTCAGTCGGATACCTTCGCAATATGTTGGCTTTGAGGTTTATGGATTTTTGCTTTGAGAAACAGAATAACTCCCAAGTAACTCCTTAACTGCCACGCAGGATTGAATACGGTTTGACCATTGTCTGTCAATGTTTGTGCAAACTTTTGTTTACTTTGTTGGTTAGCTGCCAGTCTATTTAAGGTTTGGGAATCCTTCTGAGATGGGATATGATTGAAGTGTAATTCCAAAATAATTGTCTTCCCTGCACGATAACTACATACATCAACCACACCCTTGCATGCTCTTTCAGGATATTTACCCTCTCTCCATCAGCTGCCCCCAATGTTAGGCACCAAGTAATCCTGTTGGCATGGTTCCTCACCTGCAAAGTCTGGAAAGCTGGGGGCAGGGGAGGGGGGATGCTTTTTATATTCTAGACCCTATTTGAGGTCTTTACCATGATGTATTTCAGCAGATTTTTTGCAAATAGCGTCAGCCCAGGGCCTCTCTGGGAATTAAATACGTTTAACCTTCAGCTTGGCTGTGGGAGCCTTAAATGATAAAAAGGTAACCGGAGATCAGTGCTCTGAGATGGCAACCACCTTGCCTTTGAGACACTTGAGTGATATTTCTCGTGCCTGGGGTGACGGTATAGATTAGAGAAGGGTTGCGTAACAGAGTCAGCGTCTTTGGTGTCCAAAGTGTGTCCAGCTTCCGCACCATGGGCTTTCATTTTCTCTCAGGAGCACACAGAGAGGCGATTGGCTACATAGTATCATCAAAGAAATTAATTGTTTCCCCTCGATGGTAAGAAGGTGCTACTCTCCCAAATCGAGTGCCTGCACTTGGTTATTACACTTTAATGGCTTGCTCGCCAAACTAACCATATATTACTGCGTGTGCAGACTCAGATCAGAGAAGATGAATAGGCTATTAATTAGAGTTGCGCAGAGAGGGCACAGGGGAGAGACTACTCATAGCCCTGCAATCAGTGTCAACGGGGCCCTTCTCTCTACACACTAGCCAGGCCATCGCCAGGTCAAACGACTTGATATCAGACTCTCGGAGCGCAAGCCAATAAGGCCAGACGGGCAGAGCGTCACGGATGGGACGGTACGCCAGGTAGCTTTAAATCGATAATGGAACTCTAAAGCTGGCCAAGCTTAGTCAACAGCATTCCCTGACTTTAAGGCTGAAAATGATGCATTAAATATTTGACAAGATTTGCAGCAGAAACGATTGTTTGGCTCGCGCGTCTCAGAATTAGCTTTTTATAGCAATTAATTAAAAGACTCCGTAGGAGACGTTCCATCTTGCTCTCTTAGTCACTGGATAAATAACTCAGGGAGGAGGATATATGTCCCTTTATTAGCTGACATGATCTCGGCAGCATCTGTAGCAGGACGCTGTCTGCTCGCGAGCGACTTTGCGGAGAAGTTGCGCACCATCATTCACACTGAGTGTTGTCTTTATGGCTTGTTTTGTTAAAATCCTGTTTTTTATTTTTTTTATTCAAGGTGTCAGAGTTATGGCCTGTCTATGCAAATTAGGCAGTTTTGACAGTTTGTTATTCATGTCATCGCCTTTTTAAACACTTAAGGGACGTAAATTTGCTGTTGACAGGCTGCTCTGAAATTGCCACTAAATATTATTAAATATTTTAACAAGTTCCTTGTAAATATGTCTTAAATGTTTGAACGATGGGCAGCAAGAAAAATGGCCTTGCATCAACTTATTAGAGGCAATAAACCAGATGTGATTTATGGCAATAGTGGAGCAACTTAGGCCAACTTATTTTTTTCCCCCCCGTTGCGCTTATCCTCTCTTCCTTGTTTGTCCTGATGCGCTCAGTAAACAGCTAAGCATTGTTTAAAACCCAGTGATTTTTATAAGTCATGGGACATTGGGGTGGGAGATGAGAGGGGCAGCCCATCAGTAAGACAATCACACTGATGGCGTGCCGAACACACTTTTAACATCTTTTGAAGTGCCTTTTATCGTTTACTGTAAAATGCTTTAAATTTTGTGGTGCTGTCCAACATGAATGATGATAGTTGTTGGAGACGCCATTGTATGTTTACGTCTTTGTCATGACTGTGAGTGTTCTGTTATGATTACCAGTATGAAATCACTTTAATATAATGGAGTGCTGCCTGAGATTAGAGGGATGTATATAGTTATATGTCCTCTGTAACAAATTTTTAAGTCTTGCCATGGAATTTTCATGGCTTTCTCATCAACATGTCTATTGCTGAACAATGTGATTTTTGGACAAGATTAGTTGTTGTAGTAGTTAATGTTTACTGTGGTTCTCTTCAGATGTCTGTCACGAATAGCAGTCAAATAAATCAGAGGTAGTCCGTTCTGGCTGAGAAAAGTCAGTACGAGCTAATATCGTACAGATATGGTATTACAATTATTACAGATACAGATATTGAGGACAGGTATAAATGTATTTATCATAATCAATATTTGTAAATTTGTAGAACATTTGTACAGCAAAATAGGTATACTGTGAAAGATTATCTTCTTAATATTTTTGTGTAAACCGCTAATTTTTTTTTTCAGGATTCTTTGATGAATAGAAAGTTCAAAAGAACAGGATTTATTTAAAATAGAAATCTTTTGTAACATTATAAATGTCTTTATGGTCACTTTTGATCAATCTAATACTACAGTACATCCTTGCTGCATAATTATCATTTCTTAAAAAAAACAAAACAATGTATTGATCTCGAATTTTTGAACGGTGTGTACAGTGTATATATATATACACTACCGTTCAAAAGTTTGGGGTCGGTAAGATTTTTTATGTTTTTAAAAGAAGTCTCTTCTGCCCACCAAGGCTGCATTTATTTGATTAAAAATACAAAACAAACCCAGTAATATTGTTAAATATTATTTCAATGTAAAACAGCTGTTTTCTATGTGAATATATTTTAAAATGTAATTTATTCCTGTGATCAAAGCTGAATTTTCAGCATCATTACTCCAGTCTTCAGTGTCACATGATCCTTCAGAAATCACTCTAATATGATTATTTGATGCTCAAGAAACATTTATGATTATTATCACAGTTGACAACAGTTGTGCTGCTTCATATTTTTGTGAAAACAGTGATTAATTTTTTTCAGGATTCTTTGAAAGTTCTAGAGAAAAGCATTTCGTTAAAAAATAAATATTTTGCATTATTATAAATGTCTTTACTGTCACTTTATATCAATTTCATGCGTCCTTTCTGAAGAAAAGTATGAATTTCTTTAAAAAAACAAAAAAACAAATTGACTCCAGACTTTTGAACGGTAGTGTATATATATATATATATATATTTGTATGTGTGTGTTTATGCACACAAGCATAATATATGCATAATGCAGTTCATACTCTGGTGGGAGGAGCAAACGACAGACACAGTGGGTGTGGCGTCAAGCATTTATTAACATAAAAATACCTAAATTGTCCAAAAAGGGGAATAAAGTGTCCATGAGGATTAAAGTCCTTGTTGTGCTAGGGCACGTGCAGGGAAGGTAGTGCACAGATGGATTGGTCCAGGTAAAAGTGGTGGCCCGGGGCAAGAGGGACCGGGGCTTCTCTCAGCCTGACGGTGGCGACGTGTGCATCCCTGCACAGGCATAGTCTGGCGACTCACGGCTTGGAATCCCTCTCCTCTCCTGGACCTGCGAGGACACCAGTGTGCATGCATGGGGAAAAGAGACCGGCCTCTTGAGGAGAGGTGCGCTCTGCATTTAACAGCGACTGTGACGAGGCTCCATTCAATTCAGGTGCCGCCAGTCCTGGTTGTTTCAGCGCCCCTCCTCTCTCACATCCACTCCAGTCGGGAACCTGACGAAGGGCAGCGGTTTAAGTGACGGCGTGGCGATGATAATAGCAACCGTTCTGTCACAATACATATACATTGTTTATAAGTGTATAGGTTAAATAATTTATTGTTTAATAATAAAAGCCAACAATATTTTACTGTGAAAATAATCAACATCATTTTATGCAGTTTTTATAAAATAATTTTATGATTTTATGCGGTATGCAGCTTTGAAGTGAAGCTGGATATCGTTAGTTATTCTTTGAAATTTAACTCAAAATATTCTTGTCCACATGTTCAGTCAGGGCCTCCTGACCGCCGCACCTCTGGGGCCTTTACTTAATCGTCACATCATGCCACTAATTTGTCTTATTAAAAAGTCCAATAAGCTTCCAGATTCTTAAAATAGCTTAGATGATGACACAATAATGGAAGTGGGTGCATGGTTTGTGGTCATTACTAAACATTACAAGCTGGAAACTGGGAGAGGATAAATTGACTGGGTCTTGTGTCTGCTATAGTGCTTAAG
The DNA here is from genome assembly GCA_030578275.1 of Meda fulgida. Lineage (NCBI taxonomy): Eukaryota > Metazoa > Chordata > Actinopteri > Cypriniformes > Leuciscidae > Meda > Meda fulgida. The sequence goes on along the minus strand of CM060638.1, from coordinate 20,126,111 downwards.
TCACAGTCACATAGATTTGGTCCAGTATTTTGTGAGAGAATGGTTTAAGTTTCCTTCTCTTTGAATTGAATCCAATTTTAAAAACACTTTGTGATGCCCTGAAAATATACACGTGTTTTGATGGAACATAATAAACAATGGTTTGATCATTCAGTGGGATTAAAAAGACGAAATTGAAACATTTATTTATATTTGAGAATATGAAATTCTGAACTATTTCTGCACTCCATTGTACAAAAAGTCAGATCTGCTCAATTACAATGAACAAATTTCTATTAATACTAAAATATATGCAAAATAGAAGCATTTTCACTAGTGGTCTCAGGCTTTTTGGCCCCACTGTATTTCATCAACATCTACATAATGTGACCATCCCTTTCCAGCAGAGATAATTTGTTTTGCCAATATTTTCCCATGCGACATTGATGTAAAGCCGATTCCATGGCATTAACAGTGGTTGTTTGACTGTTTGGTCCCATAGGGGGGCAGCTGTATTTCCTGTACTGACCCCCTCTATGTGCGCAGCTCTCCAGCGCTGTCCGGGCGCATCAGTCTTTCCACTTGCAGTGAGGTGACGGCTGCCTTGTCAGCAGAGCGCATCTTCTCACTCCAAGCCCTCTTCAAGTTTTTTGCCGGCTTGGCAGAATACGAGTGTCCCTCGTCTTCCTGACTGTAACCTTGCCACCAGCTTGTGTCCCTGCATGGTCTACACACTTGAACAGTGATGACTCAAGCCACACCAAGTGCACCTCGGGGGTAGACAATAAGAAATGAGGGGGGAGGGAGGAGGGATTTAATGTTGGTTGAGGGTGGGCTTTGGGACGCTGGACTGAAAACTTGGGAAGCTCTCGCCTCGACTCATTTGATTAGCCTGTCTCTTGCTCAGGAAGTGCTGAAAGGCGCTGGCGATTGTATCGCTGCGAGCGCCGCTGTCCGTAGATCTGGAGACAGTTGCCGGTCCTTCCGTCCAAATGCCAAAGTGGTCTTCAATTCAGTTAGAGCAGCGCTGCCGTATCTCTCCACAAACTCCCCCTTAGGTCCTGATTAGCAGGGTTAAGCATGAGGCGGCTTGTGTTGGTATTTCTGTGATCGCTTGTGTGCTCCGCACATGAATTTTTTAAACCATTTATTTTCCTGACACCACCATATGGTGCCGCAACTTGTGTGTCTTCAGTTTCAGTTGCACTAGAAATATAGAGCCTTGATCATGTTACAGATTCTCTGTTTTCACATCAAGCACTTTGTGGACTTTAATAATATTTTGACTGAAAACCTTGATTGCATTTTTTCTGAACAAAACAGTTTTATTTTAGTATTATTTATATATTTATTTATTTTTAATGTCATTTATATACTATTATAGTATTTATTAATTGTTTTGAATGAGCTTTTTTATATTTTAAATGATAGTAATTTTGTTATGGTCATTTGTACTTTATTATTTATTTCTTATTATTATTTTAGTTTTGCATTTATGTTATTTACCAAGGCCAGATGTGGTTTAAGTTTAGGTTTTTCATCTAATTTTAATATATAATTTTGTATTAATATTTTGTTATTTGTATAACTTTCTAAAAAATATTTTCAATGATATCTTTTACTAAAATATGATTTTATTATGAATATAATATTACTATTCATTTCCATGTGACCACTCATTGAATATTAGTTAGGATAATTAAAAACTTAGTGGAAGAAAAATGTATTCTGTTGATTAAAAGTAATTATTTAGTTATTTATTAAACTTTGTGTTTTTTATAGTTTTACTGTTGCTGCCATTTTTTAATAAAGCTTTAAGCCACCCGGGGCTATGCGTTACAGTGTTTTTACCACAGATACAGGCATCTGGAACACCCCTTACCTGTGGTAAAATCACTAATGCACGGATTCAAGCGGCTTATTGCTTTTATATAGAACAAAAGAGCAACCACATATACATTTACAAAGAGCGACATAAATTTTGCACCTTTGGTTGAGTGAGTGCAGAAGATCTCTCTCAATGTGAATCCAATGGGAGGGGGACGAAGGCGAATGGCTCGAGAAGGCTCTGGAAAAATGGGGTCCTGATCTTCTCAGAAATGCCACAATAAATTTCAGCGCCTCCCTATGCACGGATGATTAAATGTGCTCCTAAACTGCCCTGATTTGTGGGGGCACCTTGCCGATTTTATTTGCCACTGTTAACATTTTCATTCCTGCATTATGCATGCCACTCCGGGACCAGGAAGTGCTACAAACAAATGGCCTGAGGGATGTGCATAAACAGGAGCTGCCTCCAGAGCAAAAACTGGCAGAGAGACGGAGAAACAGAGAAAACAAAACATCATTCTTTTTGTGCTCTGCAGTCATACGTTACAGTACAGACCGCTGGCCGAGCTTCTCCAGGGCAGGGCTATAGTGTTAAAGGGGGCACTGCTGTGATATTTTGGCTTGACAATCTATTTGAATATCAATGGTCTCACTAAATGTCTGCATTCAATAATCAGACCTTAACAAATGATCTCATTTTACTGAATTACAAATCCCACATTCATTTTTTCTCTCTGATACTTTTTTATTTTAGAGCACTGAAACTCAAAAACTCTTTGACTGTTTAAACTATTTAAGGTCATACACCGTTCTGTTCTTGAGTCATTTCAGTGTTACTTTGCCCTTGCGTCTGATATCATTGTCCTGTTGAAATATGAACGTTCTCCCAAGCGTAAATTTTTTAGCAGACTGAAACGGCTTCTGTTGTATTTTGCAAAATCCATTGTTCTCAGTCTTATCAGTCTCTGCTGTAACTCCAGTACATTGCAGGTTGATGTTTGATGAGGTTTTCTTGCATTATATTTGTGCATAAAAAAATGTTTAAGTTTAGAAATCTCTCATTTTAAAACTCTTGGTCTCATCTGACCGGTCCATTTTGACTTCTCACACTTTTTAAGGGCAAACCTTTTTTTTTAGTTTAGTATCTCGTTTGATGTAACTTTCACATCCCAATAATTAAGCTATCAGTGCCAACTGGGACATTCAAGCACATCTATGTTGTTTTTGGACTCTTTTCTGGATGTGTGAGTATTTGCCACTTTATTTTTCAGGTATCTGTCTTTAAATTCAGAATAATTGTTTTTTTAACGTGGTGTTTTTATCCGTAGAATGTTATAGTTTATCGGATTTATATATAGAAGCCAGTTGAAAGATCATTGTTGCTAATTTTTATTAACTTTGACCACTTCATCATTTTATATTTGGTAACACTTTATTTTGATAGTCCACTTTAGACATTCTACTAACTATAAATAACTTTGCAACTACATGTCAACTAGCAGTCACTAGTAGACTGTCTGCTTAATATCTGCTAGTACTTTATTTTGATCACCCCCCAACAGACATTCTACTAGTGACTGCTAGTTGACATGTAGTTGCAAAGTTTCTACTAACCCTAACCAGTCTACTATTAATCTAATGAGAGTTAACTGACATGTAGTTGCAAAGTTTCTACTAACCCTAACCAGTCTACTATTAATCTAATGAGAGTTAACTGACATGTAGTTGCAAAGTTACTTATAGTCAGTAGAATGTCTGTTGGGGATCATAAATTGTATCCACTATTTTTATGCACTCATGCTATCGTTAATAGAATGTAAGGTCCCATTTTATATTAAGTGGCTTTAAGTACTATGTACTTACATTGAAATTAATAATTTGATAAAATGGATTTATTGTGTACTTATATTTTGAAAAATACCTGCATGTAATTACAGCTGTAATAAATGTATGTAATTACATTTGTAATTACACTGTTGACCCTTCCATTACACCTTAATCCACCCTTTAAGCTACCCATACCACCACACCTGTCCCTAACCTTACCCATATCACACCTCAATAGCAGCAAAAATGTTTTACAATACAACATGAACACAATAAGTAAACTGTACTTATTTTTCAAGGTAAGTACGTAGTACTTAATACTTAATAATCCACTTAATATAAAGTGGGACCGAATGTAAAAAGTGAACTATCAAAATAAAGTCTGACCAATTTTTGTTAAGAATATAAGCAAGACCATGAATATTTTTCTGGCTAGTTTTTCACTTTAGTTTGAATACAAACAAGTTATTGAAGTCTCCGTTAAGTCAAAATTAAGTGTGTGTCCTGAGTTTGTCACACCACAGAAAATGGCCGAGGCGGGAGATAGTCGGTTTGGCCCCATTCACCATTAACAGCGGATTATCAGTGAATCCTAGTTGTCTCCGACGAAAGTTTATAAAACTATCCTGTGTAAAATGATCACTACAGAGGTGGATATTGGTGGTGATCCTCAGCTCTCCATCAAGGTGGCTCTTCACAAAATGAATCCACCTCTTCTTGATATGATCGTTTTTCAGAAATTTAAATAAGGACACCGATCTGTTTTGTAAGTAATGGCATCCAGGTAATACGGATTTCCATGACGAAGGCATAGCTAGCTAGCAAACTGTAGGCTGTAGTAACTAATAGTATTGAAAGTAACTCGCGATTGAGCGGCGAACTGATGCGAATGTGCCCTAGTTATAATGTTAGGGGACAGGCCAGCCTCAGTGGCTCCAGTGCGTCATCAAGCCACCATTTTAGCCCCGCCCAAAAAATCCTGAACACCGCAATGGTGAAAAACCGTGTAACGATCTACCTCCACAATTCAGTACTTCACAGTTCACAGTCTTTGTAATGTGTTTTAGCAATATATTTCTAACTTTTATAATGTGTTTAGATTTTTTTTTTTTAGAATTGCCTTTACAGGGACTTTAATGCTGGGTTCGGAGTATATTTTTGTCTGTTACAATTGCCACTGTGTCAGATTATGCGATTTTGACTCCTAAATTCTTGTCCTGTCGTGGACAAGAAACATGTCAGACTACACGCTTTTTCCTGACCAATCATTGCTTGCCATCTTTAACAATGTGCGTGATGTCATTAAGAAGGCGGAACTAGCGCCTGACTTCAGGAAACGAGCGTAAACGAACAATGCTACTGAAGTGGTATGTTTTGTACAGGCTTTATTGTCATCAGAAAAAAAAAACTAAATTAGAAAGAATTCCACCTAGCAGCACCAATATCATCATCTCTCTTTCGTTTCGCCATATTTGAAAGCTTTTTACAGAAGAGCCTCTGTGCTCTTATTGGTCAATGTCACAAATGTGTCGGAACCCATCGTGGAGGATTGGAAAATATAAAACATGCTAGTATTTCTCTCGGGACAACGTGAAGAGTGACACATTATACGAGATAAAACAATCAATTCTTGTGTCCCGACCCCCATCATTGGGCCTAGGGTCCACATGCACGCTCATTCACAATTAGCATAATCCCCCCCTATGAATTACAACTACGCAAATTACGTGTCCAACAACGCTGTGGAATCTTCCTCCCTTCCCTTACATCGTGCATCAAAATCTCTTCAGTTTGTCTTAAATTAACAAAGAAGATTCAAATGTTTTACGCAATATTTAGTTAGGGAGCAGACCTGTGTAAATTTGTTTCATACCAATTAAAATTTTGAAAATACAAACATTTTCATGAATCTGAAATTTCAAAAAAAAAAAAAAAAAATGATATGCTTGTGTTTTATAAATGAGGCCTATTGTAATTTACGAATCACCACGACACCCTACGTCAAACGGATTGTGCCAAAATCGGCCTGATATTGTGTAATCTGATCTCGGCATAAATTATGTCATGTCTCATGTTGTGCCTTGTGACCTTTAGAGGAGGAGATTGTTACTGTAACAAGTTCGTTGTTGTGGAAAGGAGGAGGCCGGAACCGGCGAACGTTCAACAACTTAAATACAATAAATGAAACAAATAGAAAACGAAAGTAAAGATAGCAGCCCCTCACGGACGACTGCTGTCAAATATAACAAAACAGAAACATCAATCCAGGCCTGGCCTCTCTCTTTCTTCACTGTCGTCGCTCCTCCTTTTATGCCTCCGCTCCTCCGTGAGAGATACGAGACCGGTGCGTCGCGCAGGTGTCGCTCATTAGTAATCACGCGGCCGGCCTCACGCCGTTCTCCTGCTCGCCACAGTCACATTATATGGAGTAAGTTGTCAATAGAAACTACCATTAAACAGCCTATTTTGCTTTTCAGTCAAAACTAAAATGATTATGAAATGCAAAAAAATCTTGTTAATTGATTTCAATTGATTTATTTTGGCCAATAAATATTGCAATTTTTGAAATGCATTTAAAACATGAGCCAACTTGTCCTGACTACTCTATTTTCTTACATAAAAATTACATTAAATTACATGACATTTTGAGTTTAATGCATAACACATATAAAATAAATACTTCACAATATACTAATTTATTTTTTATTTTTTATTCAGTATAGGATGTGTAGCATATAAGAAAATAGATAAGTGAAAGTAGCAATATGAGGTGTGAAAATATATGATTAGTTTGGACCAAATGGCCTAAACAGAGCCACAAGGACATTATGTCAGTTTTGCAATCATTTGTTTTTTATGATTTTACAGGCACAGTGCCCTTATAAATGTAGCGGATAATTAACTAGCATTTTCACAAGTACTGAAAACGTATTCTCTCTTTCACAATACGAACAGACATCTGTTTACTTACATTAAAAATTTTGTAATGCCACTTCTCTCGCTTGTTGATGAGTCCTCCACTTGCTCTGAGGCAATACTGTGTGTGTGTGTGTGTGTGTGTGTGTGTGTGTGTGTGTGTGTGTTTGGGATGGGATTGACGTTTAGGAGAGCATGTCAGCTCTTTTAGCATCACAGAGCAGTCACTGGCTTGTCAGCTCTCCCTCCCTCATTGCATCCTGACAATGCAAATCTATGCAAATGACGTCTCACTGTTGGACAGTTCTCTGCAGGCCCGCGCTGCATGAATGGGTTACTCATTTTGAAAGAAAACTACTTCTAAATGGTGCTGATGATTTAAATGAAAGAACAGAATAAAGTACCATATTAGCGGATTGCTTTGTAATCTCTCAGGTACCGTTCCGAGAATATACATTTAATAAATTTGCTGTTCGAAATTCAACTCGCAGTTACACATAACGGACAGTTACACAGAGGTACTCGTGCCGTCTACTGATACGATGAGAAGGGACTTTGGCACACCTTCCACAGTTCGTTTATCTCTTCGTGTTGAGAGAGCTCTCTTTTGGTTAACATAATGCGACTCTTGCACAGAGACAGCATTGAGACAGGCCTGATATTGTTTTTTTATGACTTGACCTTTGAGTTATTATTTTCCCCTTTGATGAATAATTGTTGTCTCAGTCTCAACGAATGAGTTGATCCTCATTCTTCTGTGTGGATGCTGTCAATTTTTTTTGAGGGATCAATATTTTTTTTTTGTAGCTTTGCAAGCACAAGACCATGCACAATGAAGGAAATAATTTGCAATGCAGTTGAATTCATTTACTTGATTTTTGTAGTTTTTTGAAGTTTAATCAACTCCAATGCAATTTTTCCTGTGTTTAAATGGTTTTAAAAAGGAAAATCTCTTGGAAACTGACTACCCCAAACCTCTCCCAACTGAAACTGTCATTTTAGCCTATACATTCTTTGTTTGTTTTGTTTCTTTAATGTTTGTATGTATGTCTGTTTTATATAGTCTTTGTATGTACACCACCTGTTCTTGCTAATAATAATAAAAATGGTTTTAAATGGCTCAACATTATCAGATTCATTTTATGTTTTTTTCAAGTCAAAACCAGCAAATGGTCAAACAATGCATCCACATTAATAATTAATGTTTCAGTGCATGCTGGGAAGTGGTGAATGACAAAACATTTTCGAGAGTAGGCCTATTTGAAATAAAAATAGTATTTTTTTTAGATCTTCTTGGTTTGCTGTGTAAATCATCATGCAATACTTTTGTCCCTTTAGAGTTGTTAAAACTTCAGAGTAGTCAAACAAAATAATACAATAATTAGATAAATAATATCTAATTATTTATAATATATACAATAATATCTAATATATAACATTTTTATAGTGTATTGTGAAAATGTGTGATTTGCTTACTTTAGAGGAAAGTTCTGAAAAGGTCAACAGTAGTATAGAAGGTGTTTTGTTTTATGGAAGATTATTTATAATTCTTAAAAAAATATTTGTGAATGTTGTCAAATGGGAACCTGGGGATTCTATATGTCAATCATCCATATTTACTGGCAAAGTAGAACTTGGGTCTGCTGATTTGTTTGATTTGAGCAAATGCACAGTATGTCTTATAATTTGTCTTAATCGCATGTGTAATTGTGTTTATTGCCACATGGAAAGAAAAGGGAAGCATATGGGATCTTGGCTGCATGTAGATGCTTTTTTTCCTGCTAAATGTGAGGTGAATGGCTTTGAGCTATGAATATATATTAGATATGAGAGATATTGGCATTTATGCTGATTTGGGATGAAACAAAAGGTTTGTGGGATTCAATGTAGGTGGAATATTTTAAAGTGTAGAAGTCATAACCTTTCACTCTTCCTTCCTCTCACATATTAAATCACTGACTGTGGGAATGACGGAGCTGAAATGATGAAATATAGACTCACTGTTGTGGCTGTTGTTTTTCTAATGGCGCTCTCTGCATAGAAATTCAGACTCCTTCTGCTTGGCATGTTGATAAAGCATTTCTAGGAGAAGGCAGCAAATATTTAAGGTATCTGCGAGCGTGACATCTGTCTAACAGCCCCGGGCCAGACCCAGCACACAACAAGGCAACAAATGCTGATCCCTTCCTTCACTGCAGCAAAATAAAATATGGCTCAAGTTTTCATTAAGGTGCTATTGATTAGCTTTTCCTTGCAATGAGTTATGGGCGACATTAAATAAAAAGGAAAATATTTTTATGACTTTTCACAGGCCATTCCAGAACTAGCACGCTTCTCACTCGCCAGCCCGATAGACGTTTTGTTTTCTATCAAATTGTTGTGGCTAGGAAAGCTGTTTTTTTTTTCTCCATTTTTTTTTTCATGAATGACTGGTAAGAGTTTGCACCATTCATTTCCTCTCTTGTGCGCCCACCACAAAATAAATGGAAACGACCCAATTATCATTGAGCTTACCCAGCGGTTATGTTGGGTAATTTATTAAATTTAAAAATAATAATAATGGCAGTATATATAATTTTCTTATGAACCAATATTGATTTTTAATCCCAAGAATCAATTATTTCACTTTATGCTAGTTTCAGTTGTTGAATTGAATAAATTACAATAAGTTTTTGTGCCTTGTTACTTTTGATAGGAAACAAAGTCTCAGATTTCAGTTTATTTTATTATGAAATTCAAACAATAAATAGCATTTTGGCGCTCTTTAATGTGTCGTGACTTGTGACAGAATGCTGTTGCCACCTCAAGCGAAACGCCGACGCGAAGCACACGTGAACCGATCATCTCTTCCACTGTACTACTAGTTAGGCTACATCACGAAATAAACATGAATGAACATCAGAAGGTATGTTGAAATATTCAGTACAAGTTAACGAAATATAATTTTTGTAATCACACAATCAGTGTTTCAATCGCTGAAAGACGTCAATAAAACAGCTTGTAAACAGTGCCACGTAGGCCTATTACATTCACCTCAGAAAAGCCATTCAGTGAACACAAACTCATTAGTCAGCTAGAAATATGAACTCTAGAGAGGAGCGTTTTGTTAAATATATGCACCATATTACATATTCATTATATTTTTTACTGTTCTTCAAAATGTTATGTTTGAATAAATCTGTCAAGTTTTTATGACAGCCACCATTTAAATGTTTATATTAATTAAAAAAAACTGAATTGGAGTCTTATTATTATACTGAATTATGACTTTATTATTATAAAAACTTCCTTGTGTGGAATTTAAGTGTTTGTTGGCAACTCAGTTCATTTTAACCTTCAATATAGTAATGTAATACTAACTGACTATGCAATCTAGATAATTATGCTATTTTGTCATTTCTTGCCTTGCTCACCAGAATCTCCACCAATTTTAGAGCTCCCCCACCTTTAAAATACCATTTTAACCTCTGAATTTGCCCATCTCTGCACTGGGCTTCACAGACTGATGGGAAATGTACATCCTTGGTTGACACACTTGTTCGCAAAAAGTCAGTCAATTGTCATCGTAACAATAAAGGGAAAAGGAAAGTGTTGAAAGAGACTCGTTGAAGACTGTCAAATGTTGGACATGTCTCTGTGTGGATTCATGTTCAGCGTGCTTCAGGACATATCCTCTAGTCTTTTGTTTTTACTGTGTCATCAAAGAGCGTGATATTCCATTCCTTTTAAAATTTAGCCTGGAGTTCACTTTTCCCTATTTTTATTTCCCTCTGTAGGTGTATCAGATTCCATGCAGTGCAGTTTGGACCTATAAGGGGATGTTTAAAGAATAAACGCCAAGGTGCGGCTGCGCAGGGATTTCTAGAAAGATGAAAGGCGTGCGGTTATCAAAGATCTTTATCCTTCCTGCTGCTTGAATGAGACTGACAAACAACTGTATTCTAAAATTACACAGTGATAAATGACTGTACATGGATATTTTGTAATATATTGATAATTTAAAATTCTTCCTCTTGTCCCGACTAACTAACTATACAATTTTGTAGGTTAATTTTCCTTACATATGTACATATTAAAATATTACTACGATTGAGCGTCTCAACCAATCCCACACAATGAAATTGAACTAATTGCATGAGTTTTGGGTGGGACTCTGTTTACTGACTAATGACAGCAGCCTGTTTGACAAGTCACTATTGTTCAAATTCCATTTGGTGGCACTCAGTTAACCCAAATAAAATCAAAGCAAATACAATTTTTATATATACATATATATATTTCATATATCCTCTGTTGTGTTCCACAGAAGAACGAAAGTCATACAGGTTTGGAACAACATGAGGGTTAGTTAATGATGACAGAATTTTCATTTTTGGGTGAACTGGCAATTTAAAATCACAAAATATCACAATTGCCTTTTCTAAAGCAAATTGTGAGCATGTCAAGATATCATTTTTTTTTTATTTGTGTCACAGATGAGCTGACGTAGTTAGCCAGCGGTGACAACAGGGAAAAAAAACCTGGCATGCATCCTAACTTTGCTGTGTACATAGGGAATATAGCAGTGTTTGTCTCAGGAACAGTTTTATTAGAATAATTATATCTGTCATGTCAGAAAGTGTTGTGGAAGAAAAAAAACCTCAGTGGATTACATGGGCCTTTCCTGGCGTGACCTGAACTGAGTTCATTTATTTAATTCTCTCATCTAGATTGATTGGCCTCAGTGCGCACAAACAAGTGATGAGGATTCAACTGGACACTTGTGAAATTCTGGGACAGAAAGCGTTTCTTGCGTGTCCGTGTACTCGGCAAGGGGAGATGGGCCCTGCAGGCTTTGAAACATGAGGCTTCACAGATAACATTTCACATCCAATAGTACTGCCTAACCATGCAGCCCACATGAAATAAACCCTCCATCTCCGTTTTGGCTTTCATTTTCAGCATTTCATGTCGACAGACTCTTGAAAATGGGCTAAAATGGATTTAAAAGTGCACATTCCAGATCCTTTTCTGCCCTTTCAGTGGACGCACCTTTAATTTGATGCACATTCCTACACGCACAGAGATGTTTTTATTTATAAACCATACTGAATTCTGAACATAACGCTTGAAACTTACAGTTTCCTGCAGGACTTGTTTTTCGGGCTAAATCACAACAAAAGACAAAAGACTGAATACATGCAGTCGGAGCAGTTGTCAAGCCAGATATACAGTAAGATAAGAAAAATGTCTGAATTAAAAACCTAAAATAAATAATAATAATAAAAATACATTTTTAAAGATATTTGAAACCACCAAATGAAATAATCAACATTTTTAAAGTAATTTTTCCCCTCAAATTGTTATGCTAATTTATGTTATATATATTTTCTATAAAATTAGAAAACTGAAAAGCATTTTTCTACTTTTCTCAGACTTTTTGGAGTACTTCGTGTAAGTTTGGTGTTAATTTGTATTGCACCTCTTTTTGTTACCAATGAATTTGTGATTTTACAATGTTTTTTAATCTTTTTGTAGTTTGTAAAATCATCATTGGATTATTTTTTTTTATACGTTTTGTAGAAAATGTACTTCTTAGACTCGCACATCATTTATTAGTATTATTTTATTATGATAAGCCTAAGGTAAGACCAGGTGTTTTATTTTCCGATCTGTTTTTCCACAGATCAAATGGAAAAATGCCATACTCTTGTAAGAACCTATAAATATATCTGTTGTTTGCCAGATCAAGCCTTAAAACATGGTTTTATTGCAGAATCTTGCTGTTGAGAGACATAGCTTCTAGTTTACATTTCAGTTAATAATAGTTCTGTGCTCACAGCTGTGACACAAATTAGCACTTTGGGCAAAAGATCAGTTGGCTCAGTTTTCGCAAGCACCAGTGAATCGCATGAGAGGCAGAAACACACAAACACTTGTACAATTTTAAGGCAGGGCTTGCATGTTTATGATCACGTATTGGGAGATGGATCTCTTGTTCTCGGAGTTGTGGGTCATACAGTGAATAATTGGCAAAGGGTGTTAGGGGTGTTGCTCTAAACTGTTCACTGTGAACTTGTTCCCTGCAAAGGCCAACAGGCGTAGACAGAGAGAGAGAGAGTGAGAGTGAGAGAGTGAGAGAGTGAGAGAGAGAGTGAGAGAGAGAGAGAGAGAGAGAGAGAGAGAGAGTGAGAGAGTGAGAGAGTGAGAGAGTGAGAGAGAGAGAGAGAGAGAGAGAGAGAGAGAGAGAGAGAGAGAGAGAGAGAGAGAGAGAGAGAGAGAGAGAGAGAGAGAGAGAGAGAGAGAGAGAGAGAGAGAGATCCGTGCTCATCCAGGTCATCGCTGCCACTGTTATATCAATTAGCCAATCAGGTCCATGCCAGGAGCTTTTTGCTCACAGATTTGTTGGGAGAGTGAAATGGATGTTGAGGCTAAGGGCTGTGATAACAACACTAGCACAACTGGAGGACAACAGTTCAAACCAGTGGAATTTCCTCTTTACTGATTGAAGTTTTAGGATATTGCTACCACGTTCTTTCACACTGAAATAGTTTAGCTTAAAGCTAGTTTAGTTTAAAGGAGTAGTTCACATAAAAATGATAATTCTGTCATCATTTACTTTACCCTAGGGTTATTTTAAAACCCCATATGACTTTATTTTTATTTCTGTGTAACATAACATTTTTGTTTGAACTTTTTTAGTTACAATAAACAGGGTTTCAAGCTTTCAAAAGCATCAAAATGTATCATATAACTGGTCCATTTGACTCATGCCCTATATTCCAAGTGTTCTGAAGTTATTCAATAGATTTTTTGCAGGAAAAAGGCATAATTTAAGTTGTTTTCCTCTAAAAATGTTGTCAAGCTTTAATAGCTTTGCTTATAGCATGTTCATGAATGTAGCTGATTTGTGAACGAGTTGTTCTGTTGAATCAAAATGTTTCATTGAATCATTTAATGAATCAAGTTCTCAAGTTCACCTCAGCTCTGGATTAAAGTCACCATGAATTATTTTTTTAATGGAATTTTGCAATATTCATTATAAATTATTTATCCACGAACATTATTATTTTATTCATGTGCCCTTGTAATCTTTCATCAAAATTTCCTCTTCCACTTGCAGCGGGTTCTCTTCTCTTCTCTGATGATGTGTTTTTCGGTGCAAGGGCGGGACGACCTGTCACTCAAATGACATCACAGGAGTAGCAAACCACAACGATCCAATCGTCACAATAGGGACGGAAAGACTATCGCAACTAATTTTAAGATTATCAGTGAATAATAACTTACATTTCATTATTTTCATCACACAAAGCTGTCGTACAACTTCTAAAGTCTTGGAATATTATATTGAAAAGAGAAATTCACCTTTTGTGTTCCATTTGAAAAAAGAAAGTCATACCGGTTTGGAGCGGTGCGAGTAATTAATGAGAATTTTATTTTCATTTTTGGTTAACTGTCCCTTTAAGAGTATGTATGACAGTAACTGTACTACATTAGATGAGTTATGACCAGAACTTCAAAGTCACTTGATTTACTGAAAGGACCGTTTCTGTCATGATTTAACCCCAGGATTGTTTCAGATGGAACTTCCAGAAACTTAATAATTTATACGGTGACCTCAATTACAATCAGTTGCATGAGTTTTTTTTTTAAAGTCAGATCCTAACATCATGAATTCATTTAAAAAATGTGATATTGATATTCTATTTTTAATCAAAAAGCATAGAAAGGAATGCAGCTATAATCAAAGTGACGCCATTCAGCTCCTCTCTGCTAAGTTAATGGAATCTTCCTAATGTTTACTGGGACGCATCAATCATGCAAAAATCTATTGTAGCATTAGCCTTGAAAGAACAGTAATAATAAAAACGTTATAATGGCCTCAGCTTCCTTTCTATAAATCATGCTGTGTGTGTTTGTGCGTGCTTGTGTTTATATGTGTGTGAATTGGGTATTGAGGGGTATTAACTTCGTAAAATATGCCATTTCAGTCTTTTCACTCCATTGAGGCCTCAAAGGATATTGATATGATATTGACCAATGCTCGTTGTTTGCGGCTCATGTTTCTTTTTAACCTTTTGTGTCAGCTGAGCGGAGTGTATGACAGCGTGTATTTCTGTTTGACTGCATCGGTTTCGGCACCTTTTGGCCGTGACTCGCGGCGAGTTTCTGCTCGATAGCCACTCAACATTGTGCTGTAAATCAACTGCAAATGCATAAAAAACGCGTCAAGAGGGAGATTTACTGTTACACTGAAAATCCTTTTAAACAAATATTAAAATAAGGCAAAAAGCTGTCTGAAAGTCGTTTAAGAGGTCATTGCTCCTCAGTTTAGAGGCGTGCGGTGAGAGCTGACAATGCATGTGAATTTACATTGGTATTAGCATTTGATTGATGACACGATGCATGCATGCGGCTTTCATTAAGTGAATGGGGGGATGGGGGGGGGTGTCTGCGACATATAGAGCCAATGGAAGTAATTCTTAGCAGTTTGACAAGGGGCAAATTCACTTTTCAACGCAAAAAGCTGCATCCTATATTTGCCATCCAGCCATAATACGGTTTACGCTGCTATATCATTGCGCATTGCATATTTAAGTAATCTTCCTTAAGCTAACATCCCGAACTGGCCTGCAAGATGAGGAATTGCGGTGTGCTGCAAATTGTGTTCAGCACTCATTTTTGGTTGTGTTTGTGCCGTTACCTCATTTGCATAATTATTTTAATGAATTAGAGGTTAAAACAATGCAGACAGCGCATGCAAATAAACAACGTCATCAGGGGGCAGAGTAGTGATCGACAACACAATTGGGATCCGTGGCCTAGTGGTTAGTGCAAAGCGTAACACGTTTAGCCGTGGTACTCATGCAGGTGATGCAGTAATGATTGCGTAAGGTTGCAAGGTTTGATTCTGTAACTGTGATGTGTTACATGGAATATCTTAGTATATGACAGATTTTTTTTTAATGAATAATAATGTGTACTTATATGCGCTCACACACAATACTGTATAGGTTAAGGGTAAGCGTGCTGACCCATGAGAGGGCCGTCTGTTGTCTGCAGGGACACTCAGAGAGTCTTGTATCCACTTCACAGCGGCTAGAGCCTGAGGAAACCTCTCCATTACACAGCTAAAAGCTAAACGCTAAGCGCTGCTCCCACACAGTGGGAGGAGAAGATAATACTCTGAAAGTCAGGGGAGAAAAAAACACACTGCTGAAATTAATAAAGCTTTTTAGTCAGTATAATAAGTCATTTTGAACTCAACTGAAGAGAGCAACAAAACAAATAATATTTTGGGGAAAGAATACATGTATTTTAATGCCTTCAAGCAAAACTAATTAAAGACGACACCTCATTTACATAAATAAGCATTATAATTTGCATGGAGGCACCAGGGAATATGTGCAGAAAAGAAAGCAATATTTTGCAGTCTGCTAATTTCATTTTATTTAGGATTTAAGCTTAATAAAGATTCATTTTGGAGGGGAAGGGAATAATCAAAGGGATGGGGGGGGGTGAACTATCTCCAAAGATGCAGCAGCCCTTTATTCAAAGGGGCCTTTCAGAGTCAGCAGAAGACTCCTAATCAGGAGTGGCACTTCCTGGCTCCACTCCAGCACCAACTCCTTGAAAGGTACAACATTTTAGAGCCCAATTTATTAGTATGCAGTTCCGGCATCGGTGGCTGAATTAATGGCGCTGACTGATAATGACTGTAATCGTGGCACAAATGGGGTGTTGAAATAGCAAACAACGGCCACAAGGCATGTTATGGAGCTTTTATTAATTACTCAAGCCCAGGCTCCAGCTATAGCTCCAGGATTTACAGTGGCACTGCCAGCCAGTGGGCAAAGGTGGGCCAGGTGGAATCCTGCGGTGACCGGATCAGAGCCTGTTTGAGAGTGTGGGGTAGGGGAAGGGCTTTTTCACTCGCTCATGTGCACTTTTAAAGTGTTTTATAATGCAGGACAGATTCTGCTGGATGAAGGAGATCACAGCTACATTGATATGGCGCTTTTGAGCAGCCATCATGCTTATATCCCTGGGCTTGGTAATATGAGCTAGTAAGAGAGGAGTGTGTGCATGTGTATGAAAGTACGTCTGTTTAACATCTGATTCATACATTTCCCCCCCCCCCCCATTTGATTTACTATTTTGAATTTTGTATATTACTAAAGACTATATATATTATACACTTTTGACTTAGACATTTTGAAACCATTTTTTTTGTTTGAGGTCGAAAACGTATTTGCCATAATTTTAAAACTATTTAAGAATTGAGTTTTGTTGTTCGACTGAATTATTCATTCGTGTTTTCTGATATTCATTTGAACTGGTGTACCATTTCTGGCCCATGTATATATTAAATGTGTTTCCTTGACTGAATTCTGTGTTTAGATATTTGCTGGTACTTTGGGTGTAACTTCTTCCCATGACATTTTGCCTTTAGTTTCC
Organism: Meda fulgida; assembly: GCA_030578275.1. NCBI lineage: Eukaryota > Metazoa > Chordata > Actinopteri > Cypriniformes > Leuciscidae > Meda > Meda fulgida. The sequence goes on along the minus strand of CM060638.1, from coordinate 20,109,119 downwards.
TTGAAGAAATAGTTAGAGATGAATTTGAAGTACACAGTGAGTCACACGTTTCCCAATGATACCAGGATTAGCTGACGAACATCACGAACAACATTAATTTACACAATACAGTATGACCCAAATAAAATAGTACATATTATATAGATGAGCTTTACAGTAGAAGCACACGTTTAGAAAGTCATAGCTGAAGAGTAGAGAAAAAGAGCTAAGTGTTGCAGAACCCCAGTCACTCATGAGATGTCCTAATATTTTAGCCTCATAGTTCTCAGCAGTAAAAGCTTGCATTGTAAGGTAGGCGAGACTGTTCAAACGTCAACCCATCAGCAAGAGAGGGTTGATTAAAAAAGCTCTTTATTACCCACCGATTCCTTAATGGAGGATAGACTTTAAAAATGGAGGAAACAATTAGAGTTTTACTGCTTTGTGGGCACTACTGATTTCTATAAATCACACCAAGGGTGTACATTTTCCAATAAAATAGCGGCACTCCTCGCATGCGTAATCAACAAGTCCACAAGCACATTCACACCCATCTACAAACACCACACCACATCTACAAAACTTTAAAATGCACTTTCTACAAATAGGGTACAAAATACATGCACCCACAAAAAAACCCTATAAGGTTGATTGTCATCCCCAGTGGGTCATATTGTTGCTTATATTACCTGTTTTATTATCTATTCATTTTTAGATGAGTTTTGCCTTTTTTTGCAACACTTTTACCAACGTTTGGGACATAATTTAATGCAATTTAAAAACTTTATTTGTGTCGATAACATTAACTTCCAAATAAATTTGTTTTAATATGTTTAAAATAAAACTATTTAAAAAAATACAATGAATTAAAAAAAGTCATTAAAAAACAATAATTCAATATAAATAAAAATATATAATAAAAATCACAGAGTTGCATGTTTGAGCTTGTCAAATGCAGTCAACACTACAATTTGAGTACAAATTTCTACTTTTTTGTCTTTAATGCTATAGAGAAGGTCCTAGTGATGTTATTTTCATTTTAAGGAAAGTTACAAAGGAAAAAAACCCTGTAATGATTGCGTGCAAACAACATAGCGTTATATGGCATTTTTGGCCATTAAAAGGAGTTAATAATTACATAAAACAGCTGTTCAGTGGTTTATGCCAATGTTGTATTATCTTAATTTTAAGGCTAGGCAAATTTTATGTTGGATAATAATTTATCAAACTTGGGATTTGTGCTTCTAATGCTTTAAAATGCTTTAAAAACCAAAGACCAAATTGTAAGCCTTCTGTGGAAACTGTCGTTACTTGTTTATGTAGTTTGTTTGTTAGGCTCTTGGTCTGGATTACACGCTAATTAGTTTTACCACTTGGGTAGCTTGTAAAACAGTCATTGGTAATTTGTTGTAGAGTGAAAAATGTGAATATTTTTGTTGAAAAAACAGAGATATTCATCGTTTTTTGTGTTCCCTCTTTCTCTTCTTCTCCCTCCCAACCCCCTCCATGTAGCACCAAAAGCACATACACCCACACAGACTCACTACAAAGAGAGCAGCTGGGTTTTATTCCAGAGAATAAAAGCAATAATGGTTGGAAGCCTTTGAAATCATTAATAGATAAAAAGAATGAATGATCACGTTACATCTGGAGCAAGAATAAAAGCTTGATCCCTTCTCCCCTCAGATCCACTGTTCAGAGAAGATTTAGTTGAAACCACCTTGTTTGTTGAGTTGCGATGTTCGATGGGTATGAATAACTCAATCAACATTGGAGAATGTTCATAAAATGTGTGACGTGGAAAAATGATTTTAAGCCAGTACCAGGTATTGAAAGTGGTTTGGGGAAAAATCCAGCTCTTCTAGTTCATACTATGACTTGAATGCTTATGACCAACCCTGACTTTTGGAAATGTTGTTGCGGTGTGGTTTTATAGAAAGACAAGGAAATGGAGGGAGATTTTATGTAACAGTTCTTTTTATGTCCGCACCACTGTACCAGTGTGTTTAAACCTGCATTTCTCTTTCTGCAATGTGCCGAAAATTGCACAGGTGGAGACAGGTGGTGTATTGTTAGGAAAATTATTAATTTGGATTTGATAATGAGAAGTTGGCATGTTACATATTCCCTCCCTGTATTGCTGTGATTAAGCCATGCAGCTGTAGTCACAGGTTGTTATTTGCATGCACAGATCAGCAGATATTCCAAAAAATTCATTCTTTCATTTTGAGAGATGAACAGACTCTGTCATTAACTTTCGTTATTCCTGATGCAGTATCTTATCAGTCTTATCGGAGGGTGTGCTAAGTTTTCTAACCCTTTCCTTATTGAACTAAAATGCCAGTTTTTGGTTGTTTTTTGCCACTCCTTTTCCTTAACCTCTGTAAAGAATAAATATTGTTTCATTGTTTTATTGAACAGTGAAAAACCTAGATAAGGTTTTCCTGTCTAACAGGTGACCACGGATCTAAACACGACGGTTACCTGGCAATGCAAACATACACACTTTATTCATATCACAATATGTACTTGACCCCCCCCCCATCTGTAGATAAATATACAGATCAATGAAATGACAGAATTTATTCAGCGTAAATCTCTGTGAATCACACTTATAGTAACAAGCACATGCGTAAATAAATCATCGTTCATTATTTAAAATCGAGGCATCAGTAAGAACGATTGGTTTCTCTTGTGCCTTTTTGGGTGTGTGCTTTCTTTTTTTCTTTTCTTTTTTTGTTTTGTTTGTGAGATCATGCTTAAAAAATGTAGTGAAAAACATTTCGTGTCACGACAGGTCATCCTGTCTTCAAGCATTATGAAGTGAATATTTTATGTCAAACATTGCACTCTCAAAACATGCAATATGCGTCACTGTTAGTTTTTTGTTCTTGTTTCTGCTTTATGGATTTACAGGAACAAGAATTAAACATTTTCTTTGACAAAACGTGCTATATATGTTTTTCATTAATGTGTTATTAAATGCGGACATTAGCATTTAATATGCATCAATATTCCACACTTTTTTTTGTTTGATTGTTTTATACGTTTTTGAAAAAGTTTCTCATGCTCACCAAGGCTGCAGTGTACATTACTAAAATGTACTAATAACATTAATATTGTGAAATAAAATTATAATTTAAAACATATTTTTTTGTATCTGTATATATTTTCAAATGTAATTTATTCCTTTGATGGCAAAGGTGAATTTTCAGCATCATTACTGCAGTCTTCAGTCAGTGTCACATGATCCTTCAGAAATCAATATGCTGATTTGGTGCTCAAGAAATATTTCTTATTATTATACATATTGAAAACAGTTGTGATACTTAAAACTGATATATACAGTATGTTTTAAGATGATAAATAAAAAGTTCAAAAGAGCAGAATTTTTGGTAATATTATAAATGTCTTTACTGTTGCTTTTGATCAATTTAATGCATGTTTGCAAAATTAAAAAAAATAATTTCTTTAAGAAAAAGAAAAAAGTTTTACAGACCCCAAACTTTTGAACTGTAATGTACGTCATTGCATTATGCTCAATAATTTTTTTTTTCCAGACAGAAATTTGAGAGGGAGAAATACATCAATAATGTTAAATGTGTTAGTAGGACGTTTGACGTAATACTATTGATTTGACAGTATATGAGTACAGTAGGTTTAGTATGCATATATGTAATGTCTGTCTGTGTTTGAGGTCCTCCTGTTAAATTTGTACAAGCATGTATTTGTGTGTTAAATGTTTCGGAGTCTACATTTACCTCAGACGCCAGGATCAGGAGATTATATAGAGACTATAATCTATCCACCCTTTCCTGGCACTCTAAATCAAGTTCATTCGCTATTCGGGCTCTCTTCCAAGATGTTTTTAGAAAGGAATGATTTGAGGACCCAACTAATCAACCTCTTCAGTCTGTAAGACCAAAAGTCTTTATAATGATGTAATTGTACAACGGTCACATGGCCCTTGTAAATTGTTGCCGATAGGACATTTGAATGTTAATACGCAATCAGTTGATAATATTAAAACAAACATAATGTCGTCAGTAGTGCTCTTATCATTTAGGCTGAAGTCCGTTTTGACTTTGTTCCTGTGTGATCCGAGGCGTAGTGAAGGCCCCATCCACAGTATACATCACAATAAGCTAATTAGCAATATAATTAGCATTGTAATTACCAGCTGCAATAATTACTTTTATTTATTATGTTTTTAGGGTATTTATCTGGTCTAAAAAAGAAATCGTCTAGTTATTAGTCTGTTCTTTCATTTGGATTTTAAAGCCTTTGATTCTGTTGTTCTTAACCATTATCTAACGCAAAAAGCTTATTAAAGTGCATCAGTATTATAAAAATAACTCATTGTATATGGTATTTGGTATCAGGGTTATATTGATAAGTGTATGAAGACCTGGAGAAAGAACCTGGGAAAAAAAAAGGTATTTAACATGTGAGATGCCAAAATAAATCTATTTATTTCCATTTTATTACTCACTCTCAAGAAAACAGTTTTTCAGAGACTGCACGCACTTCCCTTGTGTTTTACCCACAAACCCTTGTTTCTCTTGAAGGGATAGCATGCGTAAATACACAATCTAATAAGAGCCCAAGATGGATGATAATGCCTTTTTATTAACTTACGGAGTGGTTTGTTTGGGCAAATTGAACGTCGTATTTTTCTCTCTAAATATCTAATTGGAGTTTTGACAGGTTTTACAATGAAATGAAAATAGTTATTGTGCTGCGGAAACCTGTGGTGTTTATAAAATTCTGTGAGCGATACAACCCACTGACTGTACTGGTGTAAAAAGCTGCATTAAAAACCGTCACACAAACTGAATGTTGATTTGTGTAAGTGGCAAAGGGGAGGCGTTTTTTAGAACTTCATCAAAACCTTTGTTTGCATTTGGTTTATGGTTTGGTGGTAAAATATGTACCCATTACTGTTTTCTGTGTCCTTACAGGCTTCAACAGACAGCTATGTAAGAGTCTGGTGTGACCGAGGACCGAGTCGAACTGGAGCTCTCAATACACGTTGAAGGTCAGTGTCACGATGTACCATAATGCATAGTTTTCATGACTGCTTTAGTGACCAATTACTTGACAAATAGTTATATCAGTCAGCATAAAACTTGTTTTTCGCTCCATTTCTCCTTTTTTGACATATTTTTGAGTGTAGACTTGTATCTGTAGTTTGTTTTGTACTAAGAAAGAATTGTGCCGGCTGGTGTTTCCATTTGTTTTTCATGCGACTTATTATGCAATGTCTTGATTTATAAATGTGTGGCTTGACACTATACCAGCACAAATCGCGGCTAGCTAAGCTGGATTGCAGGTGATTAGTCAATAGGAAGCAGGTTTTGGAACTGAAGTACATCGTTAAGTAGTGTACCTTCATTCGCCTTACTGTGTTATGTCAGTGAAGCAGATGAAGACAAGACTATGTTTGCAATTGGCTCGGTTGGCCCAAAGCGCTAATGCTAACCACAGCTTGAGTGATAGCAGTGACTCTAAGCAATATTGAAGTCACACCTCTGGTTCATGAAACAACTTAATTGAGTCACACACACGGAGAAGACCAGCCATGTCATAATACCCAGAGGCCTTGATTAATTAAGCCCTAAAAGCCCAGGAGCGTTCAATGTTCACCAGGTGCCTGTTCATCTGCCACTAGTTCCGCTTCTCACTCCATAAATACAATTCTGAGACATAAATGCAACTTTATATGGTAAGAACACATGTAGGAACTGGCGTGAATCATCCGAGCTTGATTATATGTCGACTTTCTGCAGTTTTTGAATTCATTTGTATTCAGTTAAGTTGATTTAGTGATAGCTTTTGTCTTTTGGTGAAAATATTCTTTCGATTTAATTAACAAAAATTGTTCTTTTTGTGAAAAGCTGATCTCCTGAAATAACATCATAATGAGTACACTATTTTAATACTATTTTAATATTTATTTTAGTTTATTCATTCATTGTTTGTGTTTTATTTTGTTGTGGAAAGATATTTGTAGCATGATTTGCACATTCTGACTAGCATTTAGCTTGCTTCAAGTTCACTTTTGTGATTTTGTTGTAATAATACTGTGTGTTTATGTTATATATATATATATTTGATTAATCTCATATGTATAGGCTGCGACTGGTTGACTTAATTAGCCCACTTGCAAAGCATTTCATTAAACCATTATTGAAAATGACTGTATTATTTGAAACTATCATATTCTAGCAACTGTCAACATTGTTGATATTTTTTTATGTATATATACATTTTCATTAGTGGTGTTTTAATTAAAATAATTACATTTTTATCATGATGTGCACTTTTTGGTCTTGTCATTGTTGATGAAACAAAACAATAATAATTTGAGAAATTGTTGATTTTGTTAACGATAACGAGACCAAAAAAATGACATGACATCATGACAATAATGAAAGGATTTGAATTAGAATATACTGTTGACAAAAATATGCTGAGAAAAAAATTAAAGGCAAGACACTAAAGTTTTTTTAAGAGGACAAATCTAAAAAGAACGTGATTGTTTCAAATTATTCACTAATAGTCAAAATCTGGGATTCAGATACATGAGCTGAAGCTGAACAATGTATGAATCCGGAACAATTCGTTAACGAACATTTTAAGTCAGTCATTTTGTTAATGAGATTAGCATGCCAGGAGAGAAAAAAGCATACAAGGACTTTATTTGACAGTTTTTATGTCCTTCTGGGCATCTCACTGGTCCGGCAGGTGTTGTACTCCTTAACTAGCCATTGAGGAGTCATCACCTAAACCAGTGCTTACAGCCTCCCAATTCCCTCTAATCCAAAACAAGCAGATTTAGCCAGCTCTCTAGACTGCTCTCCACAAAACAAACACAACGGCCCCCTGCAGACTGCACCGATGCCCTCCTCCCTCCCTTCGCACCCCTACTGCTCGATGCTCGGTTAGCCAGGCTAAGTGAATAGGGAGAGGCAGGTCTCCATGGGTAACGGCTACCATGGAGGCACCTGGCAGGAGAGTGAGAAGGATGCTGCGAGAGCCAGCAGGCGCACACAGATGAGCGGGGAGATTTAGGGGCAGCGTTCTGCCGTCTTTATCCCGCTCCCCTGCCGTGAAAGGGGTGGTCACCCCCGCCAGAGGGTGCGTCTGCCAAGAACTGAAGAATGTTAGCCCTGCGGCCCTGTGAGTGAGAATGAGCAGAAAATTGAAGTTAACAAGGATGCCGTATGCTAAGTGGTGACTAGAGTCCCCAAGCTTTCCGTTAGGGCCCGGGTCCAGCTTCCATTCTCCTCTTAGAGCTGCTGCCAGCATCCATTGGCTCTGACTGCAGGCTGGAGGTGACCATTATTATGCGTCTGTAGGCAAATTAAGACATCATGATCTCCAAGCGACATGAATCCTGTGACGCATATGAATATAAAGGTGGATTTGTGTTGTTGTGTATTAGTTTTAGCATTAGTGAAAATGTTTATTTTTGTATATTTTGTCTTTGTCTCTGCTGCCTTTGATTCTTTAGCGCCACAGCAAAATAAACTTGTGATGTAGTTACATGTTACTACATGTACTTACTAGAGTAATGACAGTAAATAATGCAGAATTACAAGTAACTAAACCAAACCCCTAACCGTAACTCTGTAGTAAGTACATGTAGTTAATTAATATTACTCTTAATAGTAATATTTGAGTAATGCAACTACGTCACCTTAAGATGAAGTGTAACCGAAATTATATTTCGCCTGATTTGTGAATGTGAGTTTGCAGTCTGTTTTGGATGTGAGGCAATAAAAAAGACCATGGCATGTACTGAGAAATAATGGCAAGGCACAATACGACGTTGTAGTCCGATTCAGGAACAAATGACTCTCATGAACCATTAGGTGTGTTCTGCTTGAAGCGGCACTGCGCAGACCGATCGGTATAACATCAAAGTACTGTGATTAGAGCAATTAGAGAGCAGACGTATGCTTTAGCTTTTGAATCGCTCTCGCTGTACTTTGACATCATACACCGATCGGTCTGCGCATTGTTTTTAGTGAATCAAAAACACACCAGTGTAGTCCGATACACAAACAAACAACTCTTATGAATCAGTTTTTTTTTATTGAATCAAAATATACTGCACAACCAGAGTAGTCTGATTCCTAAAGCAAATGAATCTTATAAGCCAGATTTTTTTTGATGAGTTGTTAAAAAACTGTAGCAGAATAAAGTAGCATTTCTTCCAAATGTTAGCAAAATGGATATTATAGCTAAAATATACCCAAATAAATTGAAATCAAAAATGTTAATAATTTAAATCACAATGGAATCCAATTGAAAACACATCCCAGTTAATTTGTTTTAAATTATATGCTCAAAAGATGCATGTTGGTTTCCACACAGTTTTTAGTGTAGTTTGACTGTGACAGTGAATAATAGTGTAAAAGATATCTTTTAATATGGACCAATTGAAATGCATTAAGAAAGTTTTTTTTTTCTACACTTCTTCCAAGCATTGTTCTTTTGTGAACAATTACCTTACTTCTGCACAATGGGCCGATATCCTGTTTTTCGGTTAAGGTTATTGTGCAGGACCACCGTGGTCGCGGTCAGTCACATGCCACGCACGCATCCTTCTGTAGCGGATCGCCCCACCTCCTCTCCTTTATACTGCAGTGTGCAGCCCAAGGGAGCGCTGTGCTCTATGTGTATAATAAGGGTAGCTGATATAATGAAGGTCATTGTAATCAGAGCTAATGTGCCAGGGAGTCGAGACACTTCGGCTTTATTTGAGAGTTAGGCCCAGCACCGCTGGCCTGGGGGGAGGAGGCTGATAGTGTTATCAGAACTAACCTGCCGCTAATAACGACACGCTCCTCTGTTCTTGTCAGCATCGGTCTGAACTTTCACTGATATCTACAGTGTGGAACTAGGGAAGCGGATTGAGCTACTGAACGCTTCACATCTTACTTAAATCCCCTCCCTAGGTGTTTGAAGGTTCGCTGTTTTCCTCCCTCTGTTTATTTTTAAACAGCAGAAGGAACGTGCCTAGTCTACTTAATGTGCACTTATAGGAATAGTTCATCTTGAAATGAGAAATCTCCTATTATTTACTCATTTACTTTGTTACAGGGTTCGAAATGGCATGAGGGTGAGTAAATAATTGGAGATTTTTTTTTAAGAATATTTTTGCTCAGAATGTGAGGAAGCTGAATCTGAACCATGTAGAATAAGCCATTAAATATGAGCCTTCTCTCGAAAGCGAGGGTACCTTTGCCCTTTCCCCCCCCTCAATGTTCTAACTGAAGTTAAATGATGGTGTCCCACAGTGTGGTATCATGGTCTGAATGGACCCCTAGGTGAATGATATATGGGATTTCTTTTGTCATTGAAATCTAGGCTGTATAAATATCAGAATGCTCTTTGTGCACTTAACTCGTATGCTTGAAGTACAAGCCTTTGTTCTTATGCAGATATGTTTTTATTGAACAATGTACATTTGCATACCTTCTCTTCAGTGCAGTCATTTTATTTAATTGATCTACACTGTAGAAATGTTTCGTTAACAATTCTACTTTTTCTGTAGCATAGAAACATGCTTCATGCAGTAATATATAAATGAATAAAAACAGTCTAATATCTTATATAATATTATTCAATCAACCAGAATACATCACATACAAATGAATGTCATTTTTAAGGGTCAGATCAGGTTGAATTGGAATTTTTGTACAGAGTAGGATTCAACAATTACAAAGGCACAAGGCAACTGAGTTTTAATGTAGCGTACAGAACTTATAATAATATATTAAACTATATCAGTTTGATCAAGTTAGTGTTTTTGCAAATATTCATTTATATATATATATATATATATATATATATATATATATATATATATATATATATATATATATATATATATACAGGCTCTTCTCAAAAAATTAGCATATTGTGATAAAGTTAATTATTTTTCATAATGTAATGATAAAAATTAAACTTTCATATATTTTAGATTCATTGCACACCAACTGAAATATTTCAGGTCTTTTATTGTTTTAATACTGATGATTTTGGCATACAGCTCATGAAAACCCAAAATTCCTATCTAAAAAAATTAGCATATTTCATCCAACCAATAAAGAAGTGTTTTTAATACAAAAATAGTCAACCTTCAAATAATTATGTTCAGTTATGCACTCAATACTTGGTCGGGAATCCTTTTGCAGAAATGACTGCTTCACTGCGGCGTGGCATGGAGGCAATCAGCCTGTGGCACTGCTGAGGTGTTATGGAGGCCCAGGATGCTTCGAGAGCGGCCTTAAGCTCATCCAGAGTGTTGGGTCTTGCGTCTCTCAACTTTCTCTTCACAATGTCCCACAGATTCTCTATGGGGTTCAGGTCAGGAGAGTTGGCAGGCCAATTGAGCATAGTAATACCATGGTCAGTAAACCATTTACCAGTGGTTTTGGCACTGTGAGCAGGTGCCAGGTCGTGCTGAAAAATTAAATCTTCATCTCCATAAAGCTTTTCAGCAGGTGGAAGCATGAAGTGCTCCAAAATCTCCTGTTAGCTAGCTGCATTGACCCTGCACTTTATAAAACACAGTGGACCAACACCAGCCGCTGACATGGCACCCCAGACCATCACTGACTGTGGGTTCTTGACACTGGACTTCAGGCATTTTGGCTTTTCCTTCTCCCCAGTCTTCCTCCAGACTCTGGCACCTTGATTTCCGAATGACATGCAAAATTTGCTTTCATCTGAAAAAAGTACTTTGGACCACTGAGCAACAGTCCAGTGCTGCTTCTCTGTAGCCCAGGTCAGGCGCTTCTGCCGCTGTTTCTGGTTCAAAAGTGTCTTGACCTGGGGAATGCGGTACCTGTAGCCCATTTCCTGCACACGCCTGTGCACAGTGGCTCTGGATGTTTCTACTCCAGACTCAGTCCACTGCTTCCGCAGGTCCCCCAAGGTCTGGAATCGGTCCTTCTCCACAATCTTCCTCAGGGTCCGGTCACCTCTTCTCGTTGTGCAGCGTTTTTTGCCACACTTTTTCCTTTCCACAGACTTCCTTCCCACTGAGGTGCCTTGATACAGCACTCTGGGAACAGCCTGTTTGTTCAGAAATGTCTTTCTGTGTCTTACCCTCTTGCTTGAGGGTGTCAATGATGGCCTTCTGGACAGCAGTCAGGTCGGCAGTCTTACCCATGGTTGCGGTTTTGAGTAATGAAACAGGCTGGGAGTTTTTAAAAGCCTCAGGAATCTTTTGCAGGTGTTTAGAGTTAATTAGTTGATTCAGATGATTAGGTTAATAGCTCATTTAGAGAACCTTTTCATGATATGCTAATTTTTTGGGAATTTTGGGTTTTCATGAGCTGTATGCCAAAATCATCAGTATTAAAACAATAAAAGACCTGAAATATTTCAGTTGGTGTGCAATGAATCTAAAATATATGAAAGTTTAATTTTTATCATTACACAAATAATGAACTTTATCACAATATCCTAATTTTTTGAGAAGGACCTGTATATATATAATTTATTAATAAATAATAATACTGATATATTTATTGTTTTTTGTTAATTAAATAATTATTTAATTGGGTTAAAATAAACTTCTTTGTGATGGGATCTGTGTTGGAAGGACAAGCAAAAAAAAAATAAAAAAAAAAAATCCCTGAGCCTTGATTGTATTGAGATTATTTGAAAGCTTTTTGAAAATTTCAATGAGCGCTTTACTGTCTTCCAGTCTTTTACTCCTCAGTGCTCCTACATGAACATCAAACTGTACATTTGCCATGAACTCATGCGTCTTCAAAAAACAGGGGATTTCCTGCTGACAAGCCCCATAAAGAAGGATGAAAAAGAGATTGGCAGAGGCCCTAGTCTTCCACTTTTCATATTTCCCTTTTAAAAAGTGGCGCACTGGTTCTGTGAGAGACATCAAAGGGGGCGAAGGAGGGCCGGGGAGCCTCTATTCACTTTTCCACCTCCATAAAAGCTTCCCATATCTAACCCCTAGTGACTTGCTGGCCCTATCATTCAAATGTCCCAGCGCTCTTTGTGGCTTCCCCAGGACCACAGTGAAATGATCTCTTTTGTTGCGCATCATTAGTTCCATCTGTTGTGAGAGCCTGGCTGTCTGTTCCGGGGGCAGGTCGGCGTGATGGTGGCCGGGGGCGACGCGAAAGGCCCGCGTCCCCGAGACTCGTGTCCCGACCTCGTCCTCCTCCTCCTGGAACATTGATGCTCCCTTTCTCTCCCTCCCTCTCTCCTTCCTCGTAGATGACATTCTGTCTGTCAATGCTTACTTATTTATGCGTCTGGAGGAAGGCAAAGCATCCTGCATGCATTTTATTAAAACTGGATATTTTGTAATATATGTGTAATATATTTTAAATTAAACACCTAAAAGAACATAAGGATTACAGTGTGTTTTGATGTGTTTTTGGTGCCGTTTCACTAAGAGATGGGGACAGTTTTATCTCATATATGATGTCGTCATTGGAACAAAAAATATTTTTAATAAAACTAATGCAAAATAGAGATTCCATTAAATATTATTTATGGCCTCTGGCCGATAAGTTTTTATATGCATGGTGGTATATGAGACGAAAGAGATGAAAAAAAAAAACAACAACTGTTATTCCTCTGAAGCTTGTGGGCGGATGCGAAGTGAAAAGAGATACAAATATTGTTCGTGTTTTCACAACACTGTATTAAAGTGGCTTTGGCTTGTGAATATTCATGAGGATAATGAAGTATCAACATAAAGCTGGACAGCAAAATTGTACTCCAAAGTCAAGAGGCAAACGTCTCAATTATTTGGTACATAACTAAAGGCTTATGCAAATGTGCAGTAAAAACAAAATTAAAACAGCTTTATTCATATTAATGAATTCAACATCTGTTTAATCTAATTTCATGCTGTGTAGAAAAATAAAGAATAATTTTAGTTCCATAAACTCTGTCCGTTTTGTGTTCGTATAGGTGGTCACCGAAGTCTTCCAGTTTCGGATTTTTCTTGCATCATGGTGACTGTGATGCACCAAACAGATGTAACATTTTCTCTTGGCAAGGAAATATTTTATTCATGATTTACATGAATGATAAATCTTGTGAAAGTCTTCGTGCTGATGGGCACACGCAATTTAACATCTGTCTTCCTCAGAATAATTAATAGAGCAGCAGAACACTGGGGATTGAGGACTCTTCTTCTTGTTCACTTTCTGTAATTATTGTCAAAAACAAAGCAAGCCTAGATTTGCATCTTGCAGTCAACTCTCTGTTCTCTTGGCTAACAAAACAACTTTTAAAGAAGCGATTTCCAGTTGTTCTCAATGTGGAACTTTTGTTTTAACCAACTATTTTTAATCCTCAAGTTGTGTTTGAGGTTAATTTAATAACTTAAATATAACAGTAAAGAATCAAATTTTAACTGATTACTTGTTGGTGATATAATCAATATTTTATGGAGGATCCATCTATCCATCCATCCGTCCATCCATCCATCAGTCAATCTATCTATCTACTGTATAGATGAATTATCCCACTTATTCCATGTCAGCACATTAATACATAGATGCAGACTTCGTATACGGTAAAATTCACCCCATTGCCCGTATCAGACCCGCCTCGATGACCGTGTAAACAATAACATTGAGACGGAACTGCAAGCTTTGCTGAATTTCTTTTCCTTTTTAGAAGCCATTGTGCAGTTAAACTCAGCATTTTATAATACTGCAACTACCTACATGCGCAAAAAGGCCAGCTATAATTAGAGCAATCCGCAACTGTTTACACTACGCGCATGCCCAGTGTGCATGAACGGTCATGTGATAAGCGTTTCTGGTCGTGTAGTGTGGACAGAGTTTTTTTCTGAAGCGCAATGGAAACACCAGTATGGAAGGATTCAGTAGAACAGAAGGATTCAAATAAACCAATGATAGCTTTAACTGTTTTAAGTAATGCGGTTTGTTGAGGCTGCTACCACACCCGTTCTCTCTGAACACGGTCCCTGGTGTTTGAACAGGATTGGCTGAGGTCCATCTGGCTGTGAGTCCAGCTCTCTCAGAGCTGTTTAGAGTGACGGGCCTGAGGCTGGTCTCTTTTCAAGAGAGCTGTGAGTCGGATCGGCCGGTCATGTTTTAGCTCACCAGTTTCAGTCCAAGCAGTAAGCCACAGAGGTCATCTGATATGACCTGACCTCATATGTAACACTTTGGTCTAAAAGTGAGCTAATCCTTTCCTGTGGGACCAATGTAGCGTCTGAGCTGAAATAGAGGGAGAGAGAGTGAATCGAAATACATGATCTGCTCACTGGCTTCAGGACTCGACTCTATTGGATAAGTGACTCTGTTGCTATCGCCCTGAGTGACACCCCATTGCCCGAAAGCCAAAGTGCTGTATTTGTTGGAGCCATTATGAAATAAAAACCTACAGAAAAAGGGCCACTATTTGGTTTGAATTGATTCCCTGAAAACTCCAGCAGTGAATATGCTTTCATTTTGATGGCATTACCACAGACAAAATGTGTTGTGTCAGTTCCACCTCTCCATTACTTTGTCCATTAGGGTGAAACTGGCTGATTTTATTTCTCACACTCTATTTTCTGTGATAAAATGGAAATTCAAAAGCTTATTAAGTTCTGAGTGACATCTATATCTGGTGTGAACGGGAAAGTAAGTTGACTATATCTAGTTTCAGTTCATTTTTGCTCAATTTCCCTCTCGTGATCAAATATTTCACTTTTCAGGAGGGTCCTAATGGGAGTGTCAGGTTCTAGTGGGCTCTCCTTCCTCTTTCCCTCCCATTACCAGCTATATGGTTGTTTCAAATTTCTACCTGTCAACAGCCAAAGAGCAGGTCTCAATTTTAACTGATTTCTTTCCCGAAGCAAGAACTTTAGCACTGAGTGAAAGCACTTCCAGCACAAAATGGGATGTTTAAACGCCCATATCAATTCATTCTGGAAAGGGAGAATTTTTGCTAAGACAGACTGTCTGCTGGATTCGGTTCTTGACTTGTGTGTGTAATTTATACGTGTAGTATTCTGTGACTAGAAATCATTTCCATCAGATACTTAGAATTGTTTAAATAAGTCTATGCTTTATACACAAAATAGGAAAAATATCAACTTTAAACACACAGTTAAAGTTTATTTTGTAATACATTTGTTTACGTTTGTTTGTAAATTAAAAATCTGTCATTATTAACTCTGTAATGTCATGTTTTTCCAAACCTGTATCACATTTATTTTTCTGTGGAACACAAATTGCATGGAAGGGGCTACCAGGACAAAAACGTAAAAATGTCTGCTTTTGTGTCCCAAAGAACCCATAAAATAATATATGTTTAGAACAAAATGACACTATTCTCAATTTTAGGTGAAATAATTATTTGAAGATCTAATGAAATCGTTTGGGCTTTATCAATATGTTTGGTCAATTTTTTTCTGTTATTGAAATCTTCTTTTAAACACATATATTGATAATATTGTAATTTTTCCAACTTGTAAGAGTACATATAATAAATAAATAAAAAACTCTAAATGGATGGTTTACCTACAAATGAACATAATTCTCATCATCATGTCATCATTTACTAACAAAAAATCCATTGACTTTCATGGGACTGAAACACTTTTAAAATATTTCCTTTTGTGTTTCACATTTAAATTACGCGCCAACTCTACTGCCGTGACATAATCATTAACGCGACACAAACAAATGCACAACACAGGAGCAATGGAGCATATCGATGGAATGGTGTTTTTTATTCTCGGCATGTGGATGTTTTTCACTGCAAGACGAAGAAGTTTGTTTGTTTAAGTTTGGTGTCTCGTGTCACAAATCCAATGACGGTGGTAGTAACTATTCTGTCTGACCAATCAGTAATCTGCAGTGTTTACACGTCACATCTTAGTATTTGTTCGGCTCGCTTTGAACCTAACCGAGGTGGTACTATTTAAAGGAGCCGTACCATGCAGTGAAAAAAGTGCCAAAAAGTGAGTCGTACCGAGCCGTACCATGCAGTGGAAAAGCACCATAAGTAGAACAAACATGAGTGTAGATGCTCAGAAATGTTCTTTCAATAAAACAAGCTCAGGAGATGCAGGCCGTCCTCCAAAACTACTCCTGCTTATAAAGCTATTTCCCTTCGGTTGCCTTGTGGGAGTCTGTATTATTTTGGGTTTTTTATTTAATCTTGTTGGGAGGGTCTGGATTTTTTTATGGAGTGAGGCATATTGCAGGCAAATGAAAGGGTATATTTATTTAAACTTCAAACGTCTGCTTAATATAATCTGTATGGCAGGTCATGCCAGTTTTAGCCCCTGTACACAGAGGCGTGTTGAGACTTTGACTCTCTTAACAGGTATTGTACTAACTCAACTGACTTATTACATATTGCAGTACTCAGTCGACCGCACAGAGGTTTGTAGATAAAATATGCACTAGAAAGAGTGTCTTAGGATGGGCTTCTCTACCTTCTGACCATTACTTGCCTTTATTATATAATCGATCCAAAATAAACCAAGTAATGCTGTATCAGTACGAAGAGCTGCATTTGGAGTCTCTCTGTATGATTTACTGTGCTTGCTTTTTGTTCTGCACTGAAGATGTTGAATGTTTTCTTTACGCCTTGATCAACTGCATTTTGTTTGTGCAAAGAGTAATAACTGTTGGGTTTTTTTTGTTTTTTTTTTCATTTGTATGATTTATTAACTCATAAAAGGCCAAATGTTTGTGTGCACACTGACATTTCTCTGAACCCACTTTTCCTTCAAAGCCTTAGTTTTTTTTTTCTCCCTTTTTTTTGCACCATCATATGAAGATAATTGTACTTGGGCCAAGAAGCGTATTGGACCATTAAACCACTGCCTCTCCCAGTAAAGCAATTCTCTTTTGTGTAAATGCATTGGAATTACTTTCAGGGGGCGTTGCAGAAGGAATATGTGAAAGGCTACTTATTCTCCTAATGATTCTTTGTCCTTTTAAAAGTCATCAGGCACATTTATAAGTGGATATGTATAAGGGAAGAGTTGCCCCTGGAGGCTGAGGTCATCTCTACCTCCTTGTCCAAGGCCAGGAAGTAAGTTTGCGTGAATGGACCTCTGCCAGCGGAGGTTGGTCATATTGGTAATGTAGGCTGTCCATCTGTATCCTGGCACATGAGCTGTAATGACTGAGGTGAGATAAAGAAGAGAGCGTCAGGCTAACACAATAGAGATGGAGAGCCGTGTGCAGTGTTGTGTAAGCGTATTTTGATGGAAATGTTTCATAATGCAGTCTGGCAAAATAATTTTCATGGGAGTGTCCCACAGAATCATAATCCTGCTTTGGTCATTTTCAAAAGCGCTTTATTATGGCATGTCTTCTGTGGCTTTTGCAAATGTTTCCTCAGAAAGTGACTAAGAAAGAGGGACTAAAATGCATGTAAATACTGTTAAAACCAGATAAAAGCAACCGGTTTAAATTTTCTTTTATAGTAGTTAAATATATATTTAAAAAAAAATATAGATGTAATCCATTTCTAGATAGATAAATTTAAGTATCCTAATCTACTGTAAATGACTGCAGTCTCACAGATGGTTTGAAGTTTAATTTTTGACATTTTTTTATCCACACGGCTGGTTCCAATTATGTATTTAGTTTGGTTTTCTTCCTTTGAGTTCATGACATCTTTGACGCATCTTTTCTTGTGCTTTACCCTACAAAATCTTCAAACTATCTCAAAACTTTATTTTAATCATTTTAAAACAGTGATGTGTAACCGAGAGCAGCAGCAATTTTTTATTATTATTGATATCTATTTTAAAATTATTATTGTTATTAATCTTAATTCACAATTTTTCTTGGGGATTTTTTTTTAGATGTAATCCATTATGTTGTTAAGTGTAAATCCTGTATACACTTTTAATTTGATGCTGTTTGGGATGCTTCAGAAGACATAAAATACTTTTCAAGGACTGATAGAGAGACACGTGGAGTTCATTAAATTTTGCTGACATTTTAGCGGCTAAATGGCAGATAGTTACTGTCTCTGGGGGCTGCAGGCTTTTTTATATCCTTCCCCCAATGTCACTCTCCGTGAAAGAAAGAAAGAAAATAAGAAAGAAAGAAAGAAGAGTGTGTGTTCACTGTTGTTGTTTTTTGTCCCAGCTGTGGTTTGAACGGCTGTATGTGTTGTGGTTTGAGCAAAATCGGACACAACAGGCGGCAATGAAAATTGTAGGTGAATAGGTCTATTTGAGTTGAAAATTCAAGGAGAAAGGAATCCATCTGGATGATGAATAATTTAGATGGCTCAAGTTGGTTCCTGTTGCTGTTGTGTTTGTTCTCTCTCTCTCTCTCTCTCTCTCCCCCCCCCCCCCCCCAGCCGACATGACTCTGGAGGCTTGTTCTTGATTCTCTGAGGTTACACATGCCACTGTACGTGTTGGATTGAGCGACTAAACAACACAAGCCTTCATACACAAAATCGGCCACATGGAATTTGGAATTGGGTGTCAGGCCCAATTCTTAACATTTTGATTTTCCTTGAACCCTGCTGTCTTAATCAATATGTATGAGATCACATGTCGTTTTTTTTTCTTCTTCCTGAAAAGCTGTGGTGGAAATGACTACATTAAAAATTCCAGAATCAAACTTGAAAAAAATTAAAACAAGTTGTACAATGTAAAATATAAAAGAAACTTAGGGAATTTATTTGAAATGTAATACATTTATTTTAACTGTATTAGAACAATTAGATATTTATAACAATAGTTTTAAGTAATAATAATTAGCAGCATCATTATCATTATTATACTATATACTTTATTATACTAAATACTTTTTATTATATTTAAATGTATTATTTATAAAATACAGAATTATTTTTAAATTAGACAAATGCAAAAAATAAGTTTACTAGTGGTGTCAGATGTTTTAGACCCCGCTGTATATGACTGATATGTTTTCATACCGTATGTTAATATCCATTAGCGATCATTTAGAAAAGAAAAAAAAAATACATCTTTATGCTTTTCCAGGAGTGACAGAAATAGAGGTTCATCAACCTGAAAAAGATCAAAATGCTAATTAGAAGACACGCACACGGGCACACAAACACAGGCGCAGCGCTGGCGTGTAAAGGAGCTTACGGCATTTCTCTTTTAAGAGGAGCTGAATGAGATGGGGGTGTTGGGAGGGTTGATGTGACAGGCCCGTGGAATCCCAACCTCTCTCTCCTGGCACCTCGCACTAATCAACCCCTGTAATTTATGCAAAAAATATGATTTATATTTAATTTCACTACACTTGCATTGTTAATTTGAGATGTAATTAACGCGTCGCCACGGCAACTAATTTCTCAATGCCGTAAATTATCACCGCCTTTTCATCAAAATTCAGTTACTTTGGCTCCTGTGTGCAATGTACTGATGCAATTAGGTTACCAGGGCAACCCAAAAGTCTTCATTTTCTTTTGTATAATTGCAATGAGGCAGAAGTTTTTATAACCAAGAGTCATGTTGAGGTTTTTAGCGAACAAAGGGCACATACAAATTATAGCACCTCTACAAAAGGGATGTGGTACAACAAATATGCCCTCTGCCATTTTTCTCCCTGCTCTTTCTCTCTGTCGCTCACACACACTCTCACACAGCGTATAATCCAATGCGTTGACTTTACATCTATATCTGATTAAGTTTTCCCCCTTGGGCTGTGTCTCTTTTTTTCCAAGTGAGGCAATCTGTTTGTCAGATGTGCATGGATCTCGCTGGCCTGCATGTATAGTGAGGAAAATAAGTATTTGAACACCCTATTTTGCAAGTTCTCCCACTTAGAAATCATGGAGGTGTCTGAAATTGTCATCGTAGGTGCATGTCCACTGTGAGAGACATAATCTAAAAAAATATATCCAGAAATCACAATATATGATTTTTTAACTATTTATTTGTATGATACAGCTGCAAATAAGTATTTGAACACTTGAGAAAATCAATGTTAATATTTGGTACAGTAGCCTTTGTTTGCAATTACAGAGGTCAAACGTTTCCTGTAGTTTTTCACCAGGTTTGCACACACTGCAGGAGGGATTTTGGCCCACTCCTCCACACAGATCTTCTCTAGATCAGTCAGGTTTCTGGGCTGTCGCTGAGAAACACGGAGTTTAAGCTCCCTCCAAAGATTCTCTATTGGGTTTAGGTCTGGAGACTGGCTAGGCCACGCCAGAACCTTGATATGCTTCTTACAGAGCCACTCCCTGGTTATCCTGGCTGTGTGCTTCGGGTCATTGTCATGTTGGAAGACCCAGCCTCGACGCATCTTCAGTGCTCTAACTGAGGGAAGGAGGCTGTTCTCCAAATCTCGCAATACATGGCCCCGGTTATCCTCTCCTTAATACAGTGCAGTCGCCCTGTCCCATGTGCAGAAAAACACCCCCAAAGCATGATGCTACCACCCCCATGCTTCACAGTAGGGATGGTGTTCTTGGGACGGTACTCATGATTCTTCCTCCTCCAAACACGGCGAGTGACCACATCATGTGTCTCATGTCTCATCATCATGTCTCATCTGACCACATGACTTTCTCCCATGACTCCTCTGGATCATCCAAATGGTCATTGGCAAACTTAAGACGGGACTTGACATGTGCTGGTTTAAGCAGGGGAACCTTCCGTGTCATGCATGATTTCAAACCATGACGTCTTAGTGTATTACCAACAGTAACCTTGGAAACGGTGGTCCCAGCTCTTTTCAGGTCATTGACCAGCTCCGTGTAGTTCTGGGCTGATTTCTCACCTTTCTTAGGATCATTGAGACCCCACGAGGTGAGATCTTGCATGGAGCCCCAGTCCGAGGGAGATTGACAGTCATGTTTAGCTTCTTCCATTTTATAATGATTGCTCCAACAGTGGACCTTTTTTCACCAAGCTGCTTGGCAATTTTCCCGTAGCCCTTTCCAGCCTTGTGGAGGTGTACAATTTTGTCTCTAGTGTCTTTGGCCAGCTCTTTAGTCTTGGCCATGTTAGTAGTTGGATTCTTACTGATTGTATGGGGTGGACAGGTGTCTTTATGCAGCTAACAACCTCAAACAGGTGCATCTAATTTAGGATAATAAATGGAGTGGAGGTGGACATTTTAAAGGCAGACTAACAGGTCTTTGAGGGTCAGAATTCTAGCTGATAGACAGGTGTTCAAATACTTATTTTGCAGCTGTATCATACAAATAAATAGTTAAAAAAAATCATATATTGTGATTTCTGGATATTTTTTTTTAGATTATGTCTCTCACAGGGGATATGCACCTACGATGAGAATTTCAGACCCCTCCATGATTTCTAAGTGGGAGAACTTGCAAAATAGCAGGGTGTTCAAATACTTATTTTCCTCCCTGTATATCAGACACATATCTCTAGCACATCTCCTCCACCCCTCATCCTTTTGTTCTTGGCTGGAATATTTTAATGAAGTGGATCTAATTTGCTCTCAAGACTGAGACCACCAGCGCGCCTCGCGCGAAGCATGCCCATTGGTGAGGAGTAAATGGGCACGAGTCTCGTGCCAGTGTGGCCCGTCTCCTATGCCCACTCATGCCTGCAGCCTCTAACCCCCCTCCCTCTGCGCTCGGTAGAGAGGAAATACCAGGTCATTGCCTCCTTAACTCTGGTTAACTGAAAAGGTAATTAAATTTTGTAAGCAGGCATTTTGAGACTTTTAGCATCAATTATTAAACAAGCAGATATCGCACTGCAAAAAAAAGTATTTGTTTTTTCTCTACCAAAATCATCTTTAAATCAAGATGAATTTACTTGACAAATGTGGTCAATATGTTTTCAGAGACCACTGGCTAATTTTCTTGCGTTATAATAAATCTCTTGTATAAACAGAAATAAATAAAAAGCAAATTTGTCTTTGCAAATTAATTAATTACTAAATAATTACTTCCTCAGAAAAAAGGTACTGTCACTGAGCCGGTACCCTTTCAAAGATGAAGCATTTAGAATGTATATCGGTACAAAGGTGTACCTTTTGAATGGGTTCCATCCCTGGGACAGCTTTTTTACCTTTTTTTCTGAGTGTATTATTGTTGTTATTATTTATTTTAAACATTGATTTTTGGCAGTGTATTCTCATCCTCTCACAGCTGTAGTTTGACTCCGAAGCCGTGCTGGCCAAGAACCAACAGCCAGACCAACTCCACTTTTCTTAACCTCATAATTAGCTTTGGTTTTCCTCTTTTCTCCACTTTCTCAGCGAGCTCCGTCAGCTTTGTTTATCCAGCTAAACCAAAGTTAACATTGTTTTAATAAAGGATAAATACTGTATTGGTGTTAGCATATTTCCCCATTAAACCTGTGTGTACACATCCTAGCTGGGTTTTAACCTGATCACAAGAACATATTTTCTGTACAAGATCTTTATTTTCCTTTGACTGAATCTCCCGAAGCATCGGACGCAGCTGTCAAGAGTATCCCCGGCATGTGCTTAACACCCTTGATATTTCTGTTCTGTTTGATTCCGTGTGATTTTACCAAGGGATTGACTTGCCGTATCCATGTCTCAAAGTGAGTGGGGATTGGGAAGGGGGGTTAAAGAAATCTTCCCCTGCTCCATTGTTCCTGCTGACAGCAAACAAGCGATTAGCATCATTCACAGAGACAGCGTATTGCGAAAGGAAAGAGGCTATGGCCTCTCAGGACCTCCCTTGAAAAACGCGGCCCCTTTAAAAGCATGTTCCTCTCCACACCGGTGAAACGTTAGATTTCAACCGTGACCGATCTCATGCCGTATCTTTACCATTGAAGCCCAGTACAGAGAGACAAGCGAACGGAGGAGATCTGTTCTTGTTTGAATGAAGTGGCTACAGCATAATTACTACTGCTACGTTTTGCTCTTTGATCAAATGCTGCTGTTCTTTGTGCCTGACGTTCTCTCAATATGTCAAGGCATGCAAAAGCCTCTTTCTGCACATTACTCATGAGTGTTTTCATTTGAAGACTTTCATTTCATTGAAGACTTTCTGAGACTGATTTGAGCTGATTGACTGATCTGTGTCATATTAAAAGAATAGTTTATCAAATTAAAGTTATTTTATTATTTGTATTTACTCACTCTATTGTTCCAAACTTGATTGACTTTATTTAATCTGTGAAACACCAAAGAAGAAGTTTAGCAGATTGTCCAAGCTGCTCTTTTCCATAAAATGAAACTGAATGTGGATTGGAGCTTTCAAGCTCCTAAAAGGCCAAATATTACCATAAAAGTGTTCCATGTGACTTGTTGCTATATTCCAAGTCTTCTGAAGTCATTCAGACAGTTGTTATTTGCTTAAAAATCTTACAATGTATAGAAAAGAGCAGTTTTGACATTCTACTTGATATCTTTTTACGTTCAACAGAAGAAAGTAAGTCGATGGACATGAGTATGGTGATTGAGGTGAATTTTCATTTTTGTCTGAACTATTCCTTTGAGAAATAATGTGCGTTTGAAGAACGTTAGTTTTTGTGAAATATGTAATGGAAACACAACTATGAAAACTGGATTATACTTGTTTACTTACTGGAGTCTGAAGCAGTATTTGCTTTTGTCACATTTATTCCCATTTTACCAGCGCAAGGGGCCCAGGAAGACGAGTTACCAAGGAACACAAAATTTTAATTAGTGTATTTTAATCATTCAGGCTTTTCAAGCTAATCCACAGACCCCAGAGAATTCCCAAGATGCAGCTCTGTGCTGCTTTACCATTTATTGTTGAGTCTATTATAATTACTGTTAGCAGGTGGGGGCTGGGAGGCCTTTATTATGTTTTTCCATCTTTATTATAATTACTTAAAAAAAATTAAAGGATGCTGTTTCATTAAGTTTAGAGAGGATGCCATTTCAACCCTTTCTTTTCTCCCTTCATCTCATTGCTCTTCCTGCCTCTGCATTCACGTTAATTCTCTGATATTTATACATTGCACAGCTTTATATGAACACATAAAAAAATAAAAAAGCAGAAGGAAGAAAGATGGACTTATTGAAATGCTTTTCTAGGGATGCTTTGTAAAAATCCATCTAATGCTCTGAAAACTCTGCGTGCATGCATCCTCGAAAATCTAATTGTTTCGGGTCGTAATTGGAGCTCGATCAGAATTTGCAGGCAGTCGCTAGAATATATTTTCTTAATGTTCCCACTCAGCAGTGAATAAAGATAAGACGTCCCGAGTACGTTTTTAAGCCCTGAGATTTGGGTGTTCTACAGGGATTTTTTGGATCTTCTTGAATTGTATTTTATGTGATTTTCTTTGCAGTTATCGGCAGTGTTATTTGATGAAAGTCTCCTCACAGCCAAGGAGTCAAATTCAGAGGGAGTTTTTTCTTGGGCCGCTCTGTTGAAGTTCTGTCCTCATTGGATGTGTTTCATGGCACATGATGTGAACATACAGCTCTCATGTGTGAAGTGTCCCTCTCTGCTCCGTTCTCATCACTCGTTCCCATTTCTCAGTCCTAAACTTTGTGGGTATGCAGAAATATATACTTCACTCAACATGTCAAACTTATTGTATTTATTCTTTGTATTTCCAACTAGATTTGTATTTCCAGTGTTCTCGAGGCAGGGATAGAATGATGTGGTAAATGTGACTAAATGGAAATTGACACATAAAACAAAAGACCATTTACAGTTCAGTGTACACATACATGTAAGAAAAAAGACTAACTAGATTTCTTATGCAAAAAGTATATGATTGTTGTCAGTTAGATTTTAGATGGCGAAAGTTAATGGGAGATTTTCAAATTTGAAATCTTAAAGGGACAGGTCATCATCAAAATCTCTAAGCTGTGTTTTTTTCTATAAAATATACAATGATAGTCAGATAAATCACATATTCAAGAAACAGTGGGTAAAATGTTTAATGTTTTTGAAAGAAGTCTATTATGTTCAACAAGGCTGCATTTATTTGATCAAGCATACAGTAAAATCAATAATATTGTGAAATATCACTACATTTTAAATAACCATGTTCTATTTTAATGTATTTCAAAATCTATTTATTTTTGTGATGGCTAAGTAAAAAAACTAAATTACCCCAGTCTTCAGTGTCACATGATCCTTCGTAAAATCATTCTAATATGTTGATTTGCTCTAGAAACAAGTTGTTTGTCCTGCAACTTCCTTTGTAAAACATGATAAAAAGAAAAATTCTTTGATAAATAGAAAGTTCAAACGAGCAGCATTTATTTGAAATATAATTTTTTTTCAACAATCTAAAAGTCTTGTCACTCTTGATCAATCTGATGAATCTGAGCAGTGAAATGTGATCGTTTGGAAGTTCCTGTTTTAGATGACAAAGTTAGATCTACTGCCTCATGTTTTGAATTCTTGCGTGTCCAATGTGTATTTAGCACCAAATCATGGGGCTATTCTTGGGCCCCTCTGAAAGCCAGCAGAAAGCGCTAACAACGGTCCACTGCTAAGACTGGCAGGTTTTTTTGTATTTTCATGGAAAATTCCACATCTCCCTACGAGCTGCGTTTTATAAGCAGAAATACGTTTCAGGACAGATCCCGAGAAAAATTAATTAATGGACCTTTGCGGTGAGCGAAAGGCCAGCACAAGGCAATTATAGTGTCTTTGTGATGTGTCAAGATTTTGAAATTATAGAATCACACTGGATTGGCAGCAGTAATTATGCTGGAAAGAAGAGCTCACCTTTACTGATATTTAACAATTTACAGCTTCATTTGTAGACCTCAGCTTTCCTTCCAACCCTAAAGCCGGTAATGATTTTGTAAGGGTTTAGTATGCCTCAATCAATTCCGTCTTTGGATCATTTGTGTTTAAACTATGAATCTAATGGCATTCTTGCTGTTGCAGCCATTTACACACTAGCATCTCTCAAGTGACTTATTCATTACAAGTCTGCCTCTTTTTTTTAAAATTAATATGACTACATTAATAGTTCGCCACAATAAAGGTTTTTTTTTATTTTTTTTTTAAAGAAAAACCATGGAAATGGGGGTCTTCTGTGTTGAAAAAAGACACCTGTCTTATGTGGTCTGTCTGAGCCCAGTAATATACAGATGATTTTAGCAGAGCCTGTTTTGGGTGGGGATGTTCAGACAACAGTCTGTTTGTGTTTGATGTGAGCTTCATTATATGAACTGTGCGGTAAGCTTATCTCCTGTTTTCATAGATTAGGACCAAAGAAGATTTTACAGGCTCTAGTCTTCACAGAGAAACTTGTTAACTTACAGCAGTTGTTACTCCAAAGTTGAGCTGGTGAAAGAGGAGTTAAGCACAGACTAAACTGCAGTATTATTGTAGTGTTCTGTAGTACTTTATAAAGTATAATTCTTTTTTATGATCTGAAAAAAACAATTTAATTACAATTTTATTAATTAAAAAAACAAATCTTGAAATTTTAAGATGTCATTCATTCATTCATTCATTCATTCATTCATTCATTCATTCATTCATTCATTCATTCATTCATTCATTCATTCATTCATTCATTCACTCAAAATACCATTGTTAAATTTAGTAATTTACAATCCCATAGAGCCGTGCAGTTATTTCTTTTGTTTGATTATTGAGAAAGTCAGTTTTTTTGGAATTTGAATTTGGAATTCTGCCTCAGAATCTATAATATAAGTTATTAGATAAGTTATATGATACAAGCTATGTATTTATTTATTTGTTTGTTTGTTTGCAAGGTAGATCAAAAATATGCACAAGACCTTTTTTTATAAGGTCAGTTACAGAGGCAAATTTTTTGACCTCCAAGTGTGTTCTATTGATTCATTGATTCCCCCACTGCCAAAAAGAAGCCCTGATGTACCTGAATAAATCTTAAATTAGATTTAGAGCACAGGCTGGTTTTCAGGAGTAAAAAAAGCTGATTCGCTAAAATGTTGTGATCCCACTCAAAAAGAAACAAATACCTTTTGTAATGAAAATACAATTCTATTTTTCCTGCCTTGGTGATTTTGTTAAACATTTAGTGCTTTCCATAATGTACTGTTCCATAAGAAAGGAATACGGTATAACAATTAGTACATTAGTGCCAAGTCTCATAAACTACAGTGTGATTTGTGATGTTGATGTTTTTCTGTGGCACCTCAGGGAAGTGCAGAAAAACATGCAATTAGCATCGGTCTCAGCACAGGAGGGGCTGTGCAACATGGAAATGCAGAGAGTGGCATATCTTAAACAAGGACTGAAATCTGTCATAGGAAGATGTTTGTCAGCATAGGAGTTTCTCCGGGGACCTCAGACCCAGGTGTGACACCTAACAGGGACATTTCAGAACAATTCCATCACCATGCTATTGAAATGATCACAAAGCCTGCAGAGCATGCCAAAAATAAGCATTTAAAGTCAATTTACCCTATTTATTTGTAAACCTGTTTCTGCTCTTATTGTGCATTTCTCATTGAAAAATGCAATCTTTGTAAAATTAATGTTTCACTTTGATCGAAGTCTTTTCCAGTGCATGGCTAAATATATACGTGAGCGTTTTCTAGTGTTTTCCTGCTGACTGTAAAACAACGAGATCTGAAATTCCCCCATGAATGACCTGTTTTTACATCAACACTGACCCCTTCTCAGTTACGCACTGAGCTCTGCTGGAAAGGTTAATGTCGAAATCTGGAGCGAATTAACTTAAAAATTGCTTACAATGATCTTAAAATCCTGTGCTGGTTTTGTTGTGGCTGTAAATTAATTTCAACAGGGAGCTTTGGAGTCCTTAAAGAGACAGGTCCAAAAAAGAAGAGAAAAGCTGAGAAGAGAATGAATGAGTGGAAGAGTGGGCCGCGTAATGCTTCTGGCTAAGCCAGTCCATGTCTTAAATGAAGAGAAAAAGAAATTAGGCTTAACTGAAAACATATGGTATTGCACTGGGGAAGAGGTCTGCTTAAGAGGATCGTGGCAGGGTAATAAATAGAGACAGGAAAAGGGCACGTGTGGCGGTTTGGGTGCAGGATGGGGATTTTTTTTTTCTCCTTTCAGGGCAGTGATACAGGCTGAGCTCCTTTAAAGGGCCAGTAGTGCAAAGTGAACTGCTTTAATCACGGTGCTCATCATTGAACATTCAACCACACACACATACATATGCAACTAGGCCTTAAAGTGGCTTAAGCCTCAAAACCCACACAATGCCATATTTCCTATTAAAAATGTATGTCTCTAATTATTACCATTAAACTAGGCACCCTTGTTGCACCCTATGTAATTTTGTAATTATAATTAGGATTTCTTGATCTTGTCTTGTTCCTTGTTCTCCCTGATATGACTGCTGAATTGAAATGCGTGTCTAAGTTTAATAATGACGCCCCTCTGGATAAAGATTCATACGGCACCAATTATTCTCTTTTCTCAGCAGATACATTTTATGTGGATTCTCCGTGATGTTGTCAATCTTTTCTTTGCTGAGTGTAGAATTGATTCATCTTAATTTTTCATGATGCTTAAACTAATTGAATACAGCAACCCTCTTTTTGCATTTATGAATGCAATGAATATTATTAATAATATTAAATAAAATATATTTTAATTTATTTAATATTTTTAATTTAATATTTAATAGTAATTTTATTTGCTAATACAGGCATTGTATTTGTTGGTCATTGTTGATGTGAGCTGTATCACATTTATTTAAATTTACAGATGCAAAGCCTGAATTATATGGTGACAAAAAAAACATAATTTTGATTGTTTTTCAAGCACATTTTGTGCTTGATTTGTAAGGAACATTTCGCTGCAACGTGATCTTGTAGAAACTGTTACAGGGCCACAAATGTTACAGCTTATATAATGTTTCTTCTGTTAGACATGTTACGCTTTTAGGTGGAGTGTGACTTTTCTGCAACAAGAAGCAGAACTGCAATAAAAATTGAACATTTAGTGAAAGCTGCTCTCCTTTCAGTCTTTAATGTATTCACTGATGCAGTCATGGAGAATGTAGTGTCACCTCCTTTTTAGTGTGAATCTCTTCTACATTAAATGTGAGCCCTTATAAGACCCAGAGGGGCTCAGCAGTCTATTTTTCAATGATGTTGTCAGACATGTTGCTGGTTCCCCAGGAGAGAGGCAGAGTAATCAGCCTTTTCATCTCTAGAGGAGAAGAGCCAGGTTCAGTGTGACGCTGTCACTTCCACTGGCCCAGCCAAGACTCACTCGTCTGCGCATACGCTCCTCTGTCCTCCTTAGAAAAACTGCTGGCTCCAGAAACTAACATTTAAAACAACAGCAAGTCTTGGTGTGATATTTTTTTTTATGGGCTGATCCATTTTGACATGTGGAACGATTTAAAAGCAGCATATTGCAGATCTGCAGCACATTAAGGGGTTTGTTTGTTTTTAGGTTCTGAATCATGAGGGTTATAGACTGAATATACCACATTTTTTGTTAATGACAGAGTATAGCTTCATAGAATTTTAAGGAGAAAACAGGTCTGGAAATTGAAAACTAAATTTTCTTTTTCAGTTTTGCAGATGGATTAGAACATATTTTGCTTGCTTTTATGGGAAAACACCTGAGACCGATCACATTTGTTTATTTTTATTGTTATTAGAAGCAGTTTGGAAGTAAATTGCATAATGGGAACATGGCACCTGGGTTTATAAATGCAAGTGGCTTCAGGCTTAATACCTTTGCCAAATGCCAGTTTAACTGAAGATCAAAACCAAGACTTGTTTTATTAAAGAGCAAATTGCCTTTATGGCTTTAATTCACTTTTTTCTTTTCAAAAGGTAGATTCACAATCCCTTTTCTGTGTGTAGGTGTTGGAACAATTGTTCTGTTCGGCGCACCTCCCTAAAATAGCAGACGTACCAGGCTTGTAAGAAAATTAGCGAATTTAATTTCCTTGAGTAATGGAAATGTCATGCACCATTTAATAAAAGTCCATGAAAAAAAGGCAACATTCTATGCAGTGCAGATAGCTGAGCCCTGTGGATTTGAAAGTTACACTGTTGCTTTGTTTGATGTTTTCTCTCAGTTTTGTTTCTTTTTTCTCATTTTGATTGCAAATTAATCTGAACAGCTTCGATGTAAATACGAAAATGAAGGTTGTTTGGTGTCCCCCCGAAACTCACAGCGCAGCAACTTGAGCGCGCAGATAACTGCTTCCTTTTAAAGCGTGAATTATTTTACCTTTATGAGTTTGTCTCATCTTCAAGGTCAGAAATGTAATTTTTGCTCTTTCAAAGGGTTATAACCTTAAAAGGGAGCCTACATCCCAGGTGATTAATGAGAGACTCCTGCATTTGATGTTTCAACGCTGACATTTTAAACTTTAAATATTTTATATGCACACCTAGAAAAAAAAAAATGAAGATACGCATTCATGTGGAATAAACGGTATTGCGGAGAAGAAAGGCCTGGCCGGGTATCATTTTAATAGAACAGTTAGAGTGCAATGGTTTTTCTTGGTGATTTTTATTTGAGGTTTTTATGTGTGCGCAAGCTGATTTAAAGGCACACTAAATCATCTGGGATGGGGAGTAGTGGATTATGCATTTAATCAAGTAGCAGGCCTTGGAAAAGTGGCTGGCCGAACCACTAGGGCATCAGCTTTAGGCCTCAGAATCTTTTGCTTGTCCTTTGAGTCTGCTCTGTATAAAAAAAAGAGCCAAAAGCCATTTTCACCTCCGTCTGAGGTGAAATAAACTCTGGCCGAGATGTCAGAGAGGGAGGGAGAGTATCCTCCAATGCCCCGGATTACTTGTGCTTCAAATTTACTGTAGGATTTTCCGCTTTTTCATGATGCACACGAGTCTATTAGTTAGCAAAGAATGGAATTGGGCCGATCTACTTGTTATTAAAATACATCGCCCTGCCGCATTTGTTTTGAAAAAGCTTTTAGGGGCCTGGAAGAATGCTCAGGCCTGTGCCCATCATCACATCTAATACCTTTTTTATATGTGGCATAATAAAAGCCTGGAGAATGAAAACCTGCTACCTGGTATAAGAATACTGCAGTTAGCCATAAAAGCCATCGCAATCTGCCTTTCTCACAACCGCTGCCTCAATCTTAGGCAGTCCCAAACATCATTCAAATATCCCAATGAAGACCATTTCACGGGACTGTTTCACAAGGTCAGAGCCGGATTTGCAGCTCTGTGACATGTCCAAAAGTTGCATCATGCTCGCATGCAACAACATCTTTCTACAGATGAGAAGACTGGGTGCAGGGCTCGTGGGGTGACGGTACGCAATAGCACCTTGTTTGATGTGGGTCGGTTGACGAGTAAGACCACAGTGATTTCCTGTTCATAAAACATTCCCATTATTGCTGGTCCATTGAAAATTAATATGTGCTTAATGCTTGATGACTTGCATTTTCCTGCAGGACAACAAAGCTTTTAGCTCACTGGTTAATTTATACATGACAGTGCTTAGCCTGACACTGTTGTAAAAATGCATGAGGCCTTCATTACAGCCAGTGGCCGCGAATTAGCGGGAAGTGAGATAGCAGAAAGTTCTGGAATGTTCCACAGTGATGTATTATGCTTCCAAGAATTGCTTAGATTTATTATCTAGCGAATCACATTTCCGCCTTGAAATAAGACAAAAAATGTAATTAATAAAGTTTAATGTAAGAGATGAGATATAAAGTCATAAATGTTTTATAAAGTCATAAGAGTTATTTTGTACAGTATAGGCAAATTATAAGATATAATGTCACATTCTGAAACACAAAGTTGCTATTGCTAGATACACTGTACACTAGAGTTCAACATTTTTGGGTCTGTAAGATTTTTGAAATGTTTTTGAAAAAAGTTTCTTATGCTGTTAGTCTGCATTTATTTGATCAAAAATATAGTAAAACAGTAAAATTATAAAATTATTAGTACAATTTAACTTAATTGTTTTCTATTTGAATATATTTTAAAATGTAATTATTTATTTCTATACTTTTCTGTATTCATATCTTGTTCTATATAGAGCACTTAGAAAGGCAAAGGTGCATTTAATAGGATTTACAAACAAACATTGTATATCAGGGCCGGGTTTGTCTTCTCCTTCTATTTGCTCCTGGGGGGGATTAAATCCGTCAATCACGTTGACTGACAGCTCTCAAATCACATGTTTGGAGCAAAGTGACTGATTTTTGTCAGCCCTTGTCGGAGAGAGAATGGCGTTATCGGAAGCACCTTGTTTGGAGATGCGCAAAACTGCTAAACCTGCAATTCATGAAAGATCTCTTTACAATCTGCTCTGGCCGCTAACTGCTAAGCAGTGTGCAGCGGAGCATTATGGGCCGCTTCAAGGAGAAGAGCGAATGATTACATCCTCAAATAGCTGCCTTGTCTGTTCTAACCTCTTTAGAGGAGAAAGAACATAGTGAGCTGAAAGATGTTATCTTTATAGCACTCCCCTTCATGCACAAGAAGTGGTTTTAGTCCTGTTTTAGGGTTTATCTTGTTGCATTTAGTTAACATCATTGAGGTTTTCATTCATAAGAAAATCTTATGTCATTCTTATCTGATTCATTTTTGTGGTATATATACTCAATCCTGTGCTGTTAAGTCATTTGTCAGTGGCAATTCGATGTCTGAAGCTTGACAGCTCTGCTGCTGCTGCTCCATTGATAAAGTGTCTTTTTCAAGACCATTATTTCCAATCTTCCAATTACATGCTAGTTAGTTTTATAGACTGAGGCTAGCTTAAAAAACAAAGGCTAAAACAGCTGCAAATTGATCATTCTGAACTAATTTGTTACTTTTTCCTCTCAACGTACTGTAAAAGCCTTGAGGGTGTTTGCATTGAATGCACACACACATTATCAGTTGGATTACCATATTAACCCTTTCCTTGACTGTGGTGCTCTAGCATTTTTTTGTTTTCGGTCAAATGCAAGTGGAATAATAGGGTTCTGTTGCTTTAAAAGTGGACCAGCTATTTTGTTTAGCTGGCTTTGTGGGGAGGCCACATCTCATGTCTTAAGTCAATCACTGTATATTGTGCATTGCTTCATACATTAAAGCTATAGGGTGATGCGAACAGCAGATTCGATTGCACTGTCCATTAAATGTTTTTAATAGTGAAGCTGCATTAGAGATGTTTTTTTTTTTTTACAGTAATAAATACATAACTTATTGAAGCTTTTTCCCAGTAGAGGCCAAATTGCTTTAGTACATTGACCATTAGATACAGGAAGCACACAGGAAACACACATACATACAATGTATATCGTGTTGGCTATAAGAAACAAGCAATTTTGAATTAGTTTTCTTGTAGTAAACAGCATTAATTTTCAGCAAGGTGTTCTATTCAGGTCGAAACAGAGAGTGTTGCAGAACAGGGAGAGGACTGTTTATCCCGAAGCTCTTTTCCGCTCAGTGCCGGCCGCTCTGATCTATACGACCCCTTTGTAAATAAATCTTCACAAAGTGCAAGCGCAAATTTTATCTGAAATGTGGTATTTAGGAGATTCAGAGTGAATGATGATATGTGACAATCAGTCACAGCAATTAGTGTAACTGTTAAGAGCCCTTTTTGTTTTCTCTCACCCATACAGAATGTCACAAATAAATCCTCGCTTGCATTTGCATATTAATTGGATCGGAGACGTCAAGCATCTTTCATTAAGCAAAATGATCTGCATATTTGGAGACATAAAATAGTTTATTTCGACGTGGGAAAAGAAGTCATTGAAAATTGACCGCACATATGATGTAAACTTTGTTGATGGAGCCTGACAGCTTAACCCCTTAGGTGCCAGACGAAACCGTGGTGATGGCCTATTGTTATTGAGACAAAGATGTAATTGCAACGTGCAGAATTAGGCATTGTAGAAGCCTAAATGAGACATCGCTCGGACTAATTTCATATTGCGTGCAGGTTTAAATATGCCTTTTCAGTGCTGTTGTTTAAACAGGGTTAAGTCCATGTTTTTAGCGTCAGGAGAGGTGAATGAAAAAGATCAAGCCAGTCAAGCACATGGCATTTCAGGTTATCGCAATGTAAGTCGATTAGATGAGTTAATGCGCAGATTCAGTGCAGAAAGAAAAAAATAACACTTATGATCTTCAGCTCACAATGGAAGGGCAAATTATCTGTTTCTTTGTATTGGCCAGAATAGTTTGTTTAACCCTAGTGCTCGGCAAGCCAATATTCTCTCCCTTTAAATGTGTCAGATGAAAAGCAAATATAATGGAGGGCTAATTTGAGATGGCAAGCGAAATGGACCTGGAGGGAAAAGAGTGTTGTGTGTGTCAGACATTGCAAAGCTTTTGTTTTCTGCCACTGCCTTCCATTCTAAAGGGAAAATCGACACTGGTTTTGGTTCGATATGATTAAGGAAAAGAGAGAGGACGGTAATGGAAGGGCTGTGTATCGCGGGGTCTACATGGTTAGGGGCTAGACTTGTGAATAATTTGATTAGGTTGCAGGGGAATATATCTGAAGGATTATGTAAATATTCTTGCCCCCATGCAGAATTCTTTTGAACTCCTCAGAAGTCGCATCTGCCGGGGTCGGCTGCCAGACAGGACGGCCGCCTTCGCGTTGGCTGATTCCTCTGTGTTTCAGCGAAGTGTTTAAAGGTCATATTGAGAACAAACAATGCTGGCCCTGATACAGCTTAAAGGGCCTCTGTCTTAAACGACCCAAATTTATCTTTTGTCGATTAAAAATGAATGATGATTACGAATGCATAAACATTCCCCCGCAAAGATGCCTCTTTAATGCGTTTATTGTCCTAGAATAATTAGTCTTCATCATGATCTTAGCGCATTTCCAGCTTTAATACGCTCTTTAATGCAATGCGTGTATATTCAGAAGCATTTTCCTCCTCTTTGATTTTGAGATTTTTCCCTTGGCCTTATTTGGTGCATTTCTGGGTGGGGATGTGTTTGTATGGAGCACTATGGCAACCAAAGTCAAGGTGACCAAGACCATGTTGAACACATTAGATTAGCAGAACACAGAAGCAGAGACAATGCAGCTTGCACAAAATGCAATTTATCTGGTGCCTGATTGTGGGCCTTTCAGAAAGCAGCCCTGCTCTCCTGCCTGCCGGTGGATTTATTGCAGAGTAAGTCTTACCCCGTCTCCTGTTGTGCCTGTGGCTGTGTGCTGCTTGGTTTGCTGAATGACTAGCTGGAAGAACATTTTGACCAGTTAAGGATTAAAGAGAACAAGTGTTGATGATTCTGGGAGAGGAATGTCTGTGAACAGAGAAATTTGGTTCAGACACGTTGTGAGCGCCTGGGATGCATCTTCATCCACTTTTTTTCCTTATTAAGAAACTTTCTTGAACTGAAATGCACATTTTTTGCTCTTGTATTAGACTGTTTATATTGTTGCTAGAGGAGTTACTATGCACAGCAACCGGCCATGTTTATCTTGAGAGGTGAAAAAAAAAATGCAGTGTCAAAACTGGTTCGTGACTTAATTTATACATACAGTGATGCTCTTTTGAATGAGGAATGAAGTAGTTTAGCCAGATAAAAAATGTTGAATGCATGTTATAAATTTCGCAGGTGTTTTAAAGCCACGCACGCAGAAAGCATTTTTTTTTTAATAAGACCTATCCTTCGTAGTATTTGATGTATTTGATTCCTGAGAGGCAGAGGCATTTGATTTGTCTGGTTTATGATGATCAGAAAACATTTTTCATATAAGGTTGAATCTTACATTTCAGTACAAAATCAAAAGGGAAAAAATAAAAACATATGTCCATAAAGAAAATGAAGTTGACTTTTAGGAGCCTTATTATGTTGTAAAAATAAAATGTTAATTAAGCACATCTCCCTAAATTACCATAATAATTCTGGACTTTTTTGTATATATGTATATATCAACATTTGAAATGGATCAAAACCTTTCATCAAAGTTAAACATGAATTTTGAACAATTCCCGTTCTTGTCTTATGACAACTTTGATGAATTTGTCTTCAACAAAATCTAATTTCTTATTTTTTGAGGTAAGATGTGGCCTGGTCTTGTTCCTGACAGGTTCTTGTGAGATTCACCCCTACATTTTATTGTCACAGGCAGCATCAGGCCCCACGTGAACAATTTCCAAAACAGCTAAATGCCACTAATTTTGGCAGCTGATTTCAAGTGCAGCTCCTCCCAGGCAGCACGTTAAATATCAGTGATAATTTATGCTCCCCTCTGTGCTGTGGCCGGGGCTGCACTTTGCGTTAAAGCACATGGCTGTTAAGAAGGGAAGTGATAAAGAATGCTTCGTAGAAACTGTGCTGTGGCTTGCCAATGTTAAAAGTAATCGCTTTGGCAGACGCTATATTTGAAACCTTCAAACGCGTCTAACTTTACATAAAGTAGAAAACCCGAGAACTCTTAAGCTCAGTGTTCTCTGTGTTGCCAAGCGCTCCGTCTGTCCCTGTCTTTCAGGGATGTAATGCACGAGTGTCTTTCCTGTACGTGAGTATGCCCCACTCACTGCTGCTTGAATTCTGGGACAGTTTTACACTCTCTCTCTGTTTCAGTCTGGGGTTAGGGTCTCTCTGTACTGTCGGTGGCCTTGCACCGGCTGTGGAATGTACGGCACAAGGCATTGCTCCGGCAGGAAGGGGGGAGCATACTGAAAAGAGTTTAAAAAACATTCTGCTTATGGATATCTCAGTTGTTGTGCTTGAAAAAAGCGAGGTCTCTGCTGAAGCGGTCACAGTGGATGTGAGTGATTTAAAGGGGACAGCTGGATAACAGCATTTTTATTCTATTTTTATTCTACCTTTTCTGCTAAGAGAGCTCATTTTGCAGTTGCTATTTGCCGTTTGGGTTATTAGTGTGTGCTGGGTGTGAGATTTAAATAGGAGGGGGGAAATCTGAGGCGACTTGCTGCTTTGTTAAAAATTGGAAAAAGCAGGAAATTGCAACCAGGAGACAGGGCTACATTTATCGACTTCCTTTTCAAATTCTCAAGGAAAAATGGAAAGGAAAACAACATTTCTCAATAAGGGTCAGGGAACATTTCTTCTGATTGGAAAGGAACGGAACTAACCTTTGGAGGAAGAAAAGAACTGATAGAGAGGTTGGTAATGGGTATGTTTTATTTAGGCCTCGGTACGTACTGTTCTCAATGCACTGTAAATATGTCAAACTTTTCAACTTTAAAGGCCAAATGTAACTGCTGTGTTGAAGTAGTTTAACCAGAAATTACTAAACTTCATGAGAGATGACTACAGGTTTGATTGAGCATCCCAAACTTCCCACATAGAAACCAGTGGTATGGATTTGGAGGCGGGGCTATCTGTTCAGTTGACCAATGACAGTCATAGAAAGGGAAATAAGCAATTAATTTAATTTGGACACATTTTTGTTTTTCTATTTGATCACACAAAAGGCACAAATTACATCACCTTTAAAATGTGAATTCATATTCTTTTGACATAAAATTGATCAAGTCATATTACATTTTTTTATTTCAAATAATTGCTATATTTGTGTTTGTCAAAGAACACTAATAAATGTATCAGTTTCCGCAAAACTATTAAGCTGCATAACGTTTTTCAACATTCATAATAATAAGAAATGTTTCTTGAGCACCAAATCAGCCTATTAGAATCAGCCTATTAGAATAATCATGTGACATTGAAGACTGAAGAAAAATGTTTTTTTCTCACATTTATATTGGTTTATATATATTTTTTCTCCACTGTAACGTTTTTTCCCCTTTCTTATGTACTTATTTGTATTTGTATTGCTTAATTTTTTTTTTAATTAAAAAAAAAAAAAAAAAGAATACTGAAGAAATGGCTGCTGAAAATTCAGCTTTGCCAGTTTAGGAATAAATCACATTTATTTTACACTTATTTAACACATTATTTGTCATTTGTTTATGTGTCAGCCATCATTATTCAACACTTATTTTAAATTGTAATATTATTTCATAATATTACTGTTTAACGCATTTTTTGAACAAATAAATTCAGATTTGGTGAGCATAAGAGACTTCGTTCAAACATTAATTGTAGTGTATATATGTATACTGTTGGCCTAGCTGAGATCTCTCTCCATAGTCAGTCACCATATGCGAGTATATGTGTGTATATAATAACAAGTAATCCTTGTTAGAAGTCACCTGGATAGTTGTTCATGTTCTGCAGCCATGTGTGTGTGTGTGAGGGAAGATATAGAGGTATTATTACCCCTGAGAGGTGAAAGGTCAAGCATTAAGCAAACTGCCTGCTTAGAGCTGTGCACTAGAGATCTCACTCCTCTGGCCCTGAAAATACTCTAGTGACTTGTCTAAATAATCAGGCAGTCCTCTAGCATAGATAACAGTACTGATAAATAAACACCAGAGGCTGAAGCTAAACACAGACAGCGCTAGAAGAACGCGCGACCATGCAGTTTTTCAACAATCAGGGATTTGTAGCGTGTCAAGTGCTCGGACCTGTTTAAGGGGTTAATTTGTTTCTCTGGTTAGTGCTGCATGGGACTACCTTTGGTCCAGAGTGCTTTTCGCCTATTATGTTTTTTGACCTTCTAAAAAGGAACAGTCAGTTTTGACCTCATTCATGAAAAAGGGGGAAAAAAACAAAGGGCTGGGTGGGTGAAGGAAGTCACATAATATCAAAATGAGATTAGAAACTAAAGAAAGAGCATTAAAAATCCACCCTTGATAAATAAAACCCTAGTAAACCTTTTGACATTGAAATAAATTGATTTTAAAAAAGGTTTAAAGAATTTTTCCTTTGCAAGATACATTTTACACTGCCAAAAAAAAATAATGTCCATGTCCATTTAAACATCCTTAAAACAATAAAGTTACTTGTGAAGCAAAATTATTTGTATATTCTTTGTAAAACAAATTTTCTAGCCAAACCCATCTGTTTGTTATGTAAAATATTTAGACTCTGTTCATTACTGGGTTCAATATCAGCATTTTAACACTGTGTGCTGCTTTGTTGCAGGAAAATATTGTGGGAAAATATTCTGCGGGGGGCAGAAAGAAAGAGGGGAAAAAAGAGAGCACATTATCACACATAGTCAAAAGATCTCAAAATGCTTTGGGTCCCATATTAGGTAATGCATCTCCAGCAGAAAGCAAGTTAATGAGAAATATATTGACATGCTGGTGTTACTGTGGACCTGTAGCAAGAACAGAGTAACAGAGTCTGCTTACGGCTGTTACACTGTGTGCTAAAGCCTGGACATGAGATGGACTGAAAACAGAAGATGTTTTATGAGACTTAGTTTGAGAGAGAAATGTTAAACTTTATCTTTAAAGTCCTTAAACCCATATGAAATAAACATCACAAATGAGATATTTAATATCTCAATGATTTCTATTAGGCAGATTTCACAGATTTGTATCCTGCTGTAATCTCCTGTTGTAACTCCTCTCTAGACTTTCAGATAACGTCTCAACAATGTCAACAATGTTGCTCAAGAAAGAGCAATCTTTGAGCACTGCACTTTGCCTTTGGGAAAGAACGGGCAGGTTGTAATTTCATATTGTATT
The DNA here is from genome assembly GCA_030578275.1 of Meda fulgida. NCBI lineage: Eukaryota > Metazoa > Chordata > Actinopteri > Cypriniformes > Leuciscidae > Meda > Meda fulgida. The sequence continues at coordinate 20,069,746 of CM060638.1, read as the reverse complement.
TTTGGTGGCTGAAAAAGAAAAGCAAACTTAGAGCCCAAAGTCATTTGTTTAGTGTGTTTGGTATTTTGCTGGCACATGTTGTCATGGCCGCACTTGTGGAGAGATAGCTGCCTGTTTCGTAATGCAACTTACTTGAATTTTGTTCTATTTTTGTCAAGATTTGCTCTTCTAAATGGTGGAAAGGGAGGCAGGAGCGCTGGGTGCGTCACAGCTTCTGTTTTAGGAAAAGTGACACTCTGCCTTTACAGACTCTTCAGAGCGCTGAGATAAGGAATTTAGGGTCTTTATCTGAAATACCACAGTTTAATTTAAAGGGGTGAGGCACTTAGGATCTGGCACCGGCCTTTCAGTCTAGTGATAAATTTGCAAGAAAGTGGAAAAGATTGGAGCCCGGAGAGCAGATTAGTGGGATACAAATATAGAAGTGACATTGTAGCGGGTATTAGTCAGGTGCTCATCTGAGCGAGTGGCCGGCCTCTGATAGGCTGGAGTGTATGGCTGCTGAACGATTGATCGGTGTGCCAGATTGATTGGGCCAGTGAAGCATCGGTCGTTTGTGTTTCCCTTAACTACTGCCTGCCACCTTTCCGTTTCCTCCTTCTCCCGTCATTTTTTTTTCCTCCCTGATTCTCTCTCACTCCGCAACAGTTGGTGTGTGTTCATCTTGGCTGTTCTCCATGGCTTGTTTGATGTGGTTTCCAGAAGTCCTGATCTGCAGTCCCTGGCCACACTTTTTGTCATCGCTAGACCTGCTGTCTTTTTAGCCTCCATTGATTCCTTTTAACCTCCTCCTGTCTCCCTCACATTTAAACAGCTGTTTGCCTCCCCACCCACTTGCTGGAGATGATAATGCTCCCATTTTCCTCAGAAGTCGCCTCTCAATGTTTCATTCTGACGGACTGTGTTGATTTCAGTCGTTGTGTATGTGAGGAACACTTCAGTGGAAAAAAAACATCCATCCACAATCCCTTCACTGACTCTTCACTGCATATTGCACACAAAACTGACAAGCTGATCGGTTGTCTTTATCCGACTTCCAGGTGTACCGGACTGACACAGTGAGCACTTTTGAGGAATAGCCAATCACTTGCTTTGCTGATGTTAGCCAGATTAGTGGCATCAAAACTTTGTACAATAAGGGCACTAAAAAGTTAACTATGAATGAGATACACTAATGTTTAAAAGTCCCTTTAATGTAAGGTATGCTGTGGCCATCTTGGAAATCCCCTATGCAGCTCTTTTGTATGTAGGCAATAAATTAATGAATTTCTCTCCCTTCCTGTCTCTGGCAAAACAAGGCGAGGCAATAAGTGTTTAAAGCTTTTTTGTTGATGTTTTGGTGCTCGACCTTTCCACGGTCAACTAAACTGATGGCTTTCTGCTACCGGATTGATTTTTGTTGTCAGTAGATATGGCTGTGCTCTGAAAATATGCGTAAGCTCAGCCAAATCTCTCACCAACGTCAACCGCTGCTGATTCTCAAAGTGCCATCGAGGGTTGTGTTACTTGTGGGCATTTTATCAAGCCTCCTCAGACATGCAACTCAGCACTACATTCCTCTCTGAAGAGCATGCCATATTTTCCATCCAGAGAGAGAGAAAGAGAGGGTACAGAGGGAAACAAATGGCCATAGACAGGCAGTGTTGATTCAGAGGGACGTTTTGAGAAGAGCCACTGACCCTACATGGGCACCTTTCCTGCATATACCAGCACGTATAAGGTAAACCGATAGCTGGTTGAAATATCTCCCACTTACATATAAGAGACAAAAGTGCAGACGGGACAGACATGGATTTTCTCACAAAGCTGACGAGGTTGTGCTTTGGAAATAAATAGTCTATGCCAGGCACATTCAGTAGGTGTTGAGTAGAACTTGGGTCACCCTTCCTAAGGCCTGTGTATTTGTGAAGCAGGAATCATTGTAAACCGAAGGGGGTCCTGGTTCTTTATGGCTGTTCAGTGTTTGGAATTCTAATATATGCTTCTGTTCACACTCAGTTCAGTTATGAACAAGAGTGACAACTGGATTCTATAACTCAAAAACTTCCTGAAATTAGAACTTGGGATTGGAATTATAAAGAATTTTACAATTCCGGTTTCTTAACAGTTCCATTGACAATTCATTTAGTACTCTCAAGGAATAAATATTGTGAAAAAAAATTGTTGACAAATGATTGACAAAAGATTTCAACAAATAATAATTGTATTTATGCAGACTTTTTAATGACTTTTCACAATAATTTTATAGGTGGCATAAATGCAATCGATCAAATGGCCATAACTATATTGAATATATAGTATAGTTGCAAAAAAATATAGTTGCAAAAAAGGTCTGCACTCTAAGAATACTTTATTTGTTGCAAACAGGAGTGAAGAATATACAAACATTTCGGCTCTTTGCCTTCGTCAGTGTCAGTAACTTTATTGAAAGAATTCGAAAAATTAAATAAATAAATAGTAAAATGTCAATAGTCACTTTCTTTCCAACAGCGATTCCTCAGTTTTGATGGATTAACTTGTCTCATTCTGGATAGTTCATTAAATAATTGGGGCGGCAGTGGCTCAGTGGTTCATGTGGGTTGTCTACAAACCGGAAGGTTGGTGGTTCAATCCTCGGTTCCACGTGACCAAGTGTCGAGGTGTCCATGAGCAAGACACCTAACCCCAGCTGCTCCCGACGAGCTGGATGGCGCCTTGTATGGCAGACACCGCCGTCGGTGTATGAATGAGTGTGTGAATGGGTGAATGTGAGGCAATATGTAAAGTGCTTTGGTGGCCCAGTGGGTCTGTGAAAGCGCTATATAAATGCAGTCCATTTACCATAAGGTTGTCACTTTACAGTGTTATTGAAATATCCTTGATGCTTACTTTGGTTATAGTTTCATTTACTTAGAAAAGGAGTTTGACATTGTTATTCTTTCTGTTGTATGAAAAGGACCATTTTTGGGTCAAACCTGTTAGTACAGTTGTCAATCCCAAACACTGACTGTGTGAACATTACCAAAAATACACTGGGAGATGAACATGGGGTTTACAGGTGTACATCTACAGTATGGTGGTTTGCTGGTCTGAGCTTGTCTAGCTGATGTCCCAAATGTCATACCCTCAAAACCTTTCTAAAACCAGCAAACTAGATCCACCTGACAAAGCTGGGATATCAGCAAACCAGATTTGGCTTGTTTAAGCTGTTTGTGGCAAGCAGAGCAGGGCCGAGAGCCATGGGAATGGAGCCGCACCGGTCTCGAGTTCCACGGAGGAGCTCCGGAAGGATAAAAGGACAACAGAGCACCAGGCCTAGACTTTATGTTGTTGTTTTGTTTTAGTTTATGCGGCAGTCGTCCGTGAGTGGCTGCTGCTTTACTTTTGCTTTGTTCTTTATATTTATATTGTGATTAAGGTTTTACTTTGAACGTAAAGGTTTATGTTTTTCTGGTTCCCGCCTCATTCTTTCCTAAGCCTTTTAACTTTGCTACACTGTTTTATTTTTTATTTTTTATTTTTTTTAGCAAGGATGATCTGAACTGGTTTCAGCAGTGATGGGGAATTGGAAGTGATATGTAGGGTCCCTTTCCTGCCTGGAGGGGAAGACCCAAGAGTAGGATCTCACTTTCAGGGCCAAGCTAACATGTACAGGGAGCAGACACTGCTGTCAGATCTCCCTCACCTCTTCCTGTCAGCCAGCGGCTACACGCGGTCAGGCTGCCGTGTGTGTTGGACTGCTGTTTGCTGTTGTTCTCGCACACAAACATACATGGGCACACAAATTTGTTTCCATGTACTGAAGTGCACAATTCTTATGTTTCTTTTCTTTCTCTTACGTTCACTCACAGACAAACGCTCTCGGACAAGGGCACTGGGAACTCTATTTTTAGAATATTATATTACTGTTTATGCAGTATGTAGCAAAGGGTCGAAATTTAGCTGGTTTGCATGAGCCAATAAGTCACTATATAAGAAGTATACTATTTTTTTCCCCCCAATACATTTTTATAGAAATGCATTTTCCAAGACTGGACTTGCAAATTTTACATTTTAGTTTTTTTTTTACATTTAGTATTATCTTTTAGTCTTTTATTTTTTAGATTAAGACTTTTATAAGTATTATATTTATACATACCTTATTATACATTTTCATACATATTCTCAGCACCGGAACACCTTTTAAAATATAATTTTTTAAAGAAAGAGACTATGATGGCCTTCAGTAGTGCCAAACAGTAGTGTAACTTTACATGAGTGTGGAGATTTTAATTGATTTCAGAAGTATTTCAGGATATTCTGCAGTGAAACCCACACTTTTGGCCTGATATCACTGGCAGCAACACCTGCTTAGAGAGACACCTCTGGATCCAGTCAGTCCTGTCCTCATAAGTCATATGGACCATAAGTCATATGGTGCCAGCTTACTCACTGCCAGTTCACATTAACTAATGCAGGCTCTGAAAATATTTGCTTCATTTATCACAATATTTGGCAAGATGAGTTTGTATGCACCCTAAAAGGCTCAATTTAGGTAAATTAAACTGGCATTTTCCTCTCTTTCGAGTCTTTTCTGCATCTTGCTGTATGTGCAGACATGCAAACAACTAAACAGCCTTAAAAAGTATCTTAGAATTAGACTTTATTTTTAACTCTGTCCAGCAGGGAGGCATTTAACCCTGATTACTTTATAGGGCAACTCTGTTTATTGGATGCTGGGATTTTGCAAATTTATTTAAACGCATAAGGAAGGCCTTATAAACAAATAACAGTCAGCAGTATTGATGTATTATCTAACTGATTAACAAGATGCACATCTGATTTGATTATGGAGCCAGATAGAGAGAATAAACATCCTTAAAACACAATAAGTAGCACAATTACTTTTTTAATTTTTATTTATCAATTAAGAATGTGGTGAGCTGATACAGTATTTTTGATTTATATGCTTTGTTAAAAAATAGATGTGTAAAAAAGATGCAAGGACTTGAGGTGTTACTTTGCTCTTGTCACAGCGATCTGAGCGCCGTCACGGTTTAGCTCCCCTTGAACTGGGCTAATACTTGTCTATTCCGATTAGGATTAGTATGTGTCGCACTGACTCAGGCAGAGCCAGGAAGGGCTTATAATCTAATAAATCTAGATAAAAAACACAGAGATTGGTTTACTGAGGAGAAGGATTTAGCGCTGACCATCTCACAGTGACACAGGGATTAGCCAGGCTTTCTGTGCGGCTCTCTACAGGCAGGGGGCGTGGAGAGAGACACAGCGAGATGACCAGGGCTTTATATTGCAGAATAGACAGTGAGTTTAACTGCTAGTGACAAGGTCAGGGTAAGGCTTGTACAAAAAGGCTTTGTTCCATAGGCAGATTAAAAGGCTCTTCCCCAGTTTTTATACTTTTGGATCTTGTAGGACGTTATGTGTTAATCCAGACAGGAGAGCGCTGCTGGCGGGTAGTGTAGTGAGGTCTGTGGGGAATAGATGATTTTTGACTGTATAAATTAATTATGAATCAACTTTTTTTGAATATGTACCATGCAGAATAGATGGAGGTTTTGGTGAAGTGTTCTGGATGAAATTTGTTTGATATTCTTGTTGAGTGATCCATGTATTTCCTCTGACTGTTTTTATGTGAACGCTTCCATATTTGTGTCTGTTGGCTGTGTGTAGCCGTGGCAACAGGCCAGGCCCGGGCACGTTACAGGACTCCTTTTTAACTTGAGTTTGACTATACTGTGTTTTGATCATTTTATTATTTGAAATGGTAGTTCAAATTTGTATCTCACAGTATGGATTTTTTCTCTTATTTGTGGCTTTTTATCACGCAATGTTTGTTTTCTTTCAACTTTATCTCACAGTTGCATGTTTTTTTTTTTTACTTATATGAGAGACATTGCAATGACTTGAACAGTAGTTAAAAGAACCAATTGCCTTTTGGATTGAGCTATTAGCTAATAACATTTACTCATGACTGTGCAACCGCATTAGCTTGAAAAAATGTCACTTTTTAATATGATTTAAGCTAAAGAAGAGAAATGTGTGCCATTGTTGATTTGATATGTTATTGTAAATAGGTTCTGTACTGTCATGACTAGAAAACGGCTTCCCAGTAACGTTGCCAAGATGTTCGCAGAGTGAGACTTTGATACTTCTCACTTTATCTCGATAACCTTTTTATTATCTGACATATTTGTTGGATAAATTATTTTATGGGTGACAAATACAGTACATGTATGAATAGGGTATTTATAAAATGGATACAATTGTTGTCAGTATCAAGTCCAAGAGTCCTGTTGAATCAGCCATCAAAACATAGATAAAAATACCAAATACTCAGTCCACCTTTAAACCACTGAAAAACGCTGTTCTGGTGCTGGTGTTTTAAACTGTGACCTTACATTCTGATGTTTGTATTTATTAACAATTCAAAGAGTTGCTCACTATCTTAAGCAGAAGACTTTCAAAGGCAAAAGAGCACACACCAAAACGCTTATCCTCTTTCCTTGGGAGACAGTTAGCAATATCATCTGGCAATTAAGAAGAAAACGAGAGAGAAATGGAAAAGCCAATTACCTCTCAGAGTTCGCTAAAGGCCATTTAAACAGTGTGCCCATGACATAATAATGTTTATTGTAAATATTATAGTCAGAGCCGGAGTGAGCCTGGCGTGAGAGGGAGTGAAAAAAATGGCATCAGTCTGAGACAGAGAATAATTTATTAAGATCTGAGATGCGCCAATTATGTGGAAAGGACCAAAAAGAAAAAAAAAATCAAACTCTCCAGGAACCGCATACATGATTGCAATCTTGATTAAATCCCCCTGGATCTAATGAGTTGATTTTCTGCTGTTAATATTGCATTGGCTGATGATGGATTCGTTAAGATAATGGAACGGAGCTAAAATATAAATGACTCCCTGTCAAGGAGCAGATTTTTGTCATTTTGCGCCTGACACCTCCACCGTGGGGATTTGCTAAGGCTCTTTTTTGAGCCCAGATTGGCCAGATCTGGAATACTAATTTTCTCCTGCCAAGACTCATGATGCCAAAGCAAACCCCCTCCCACACGCTTGGTAAATATCCCCTTTTTCATCTGAATAAAGGCAGCTAGGATGAAAAATTACATGTGCATATCTGTTCCATACCAGCTAATAAAGACCATTTACAACCCAAGATGTTTTCAAGGTAAACATTTAATTTTTTCTCCTCCACCTTTTGTTGTTTTTCATATCGTAATGATCCACAAAATAAATGTGTGAGTGGATGAAAGCCATTGGGTGCTGATGAACTGGTTGTATTGACTTGTTTCTGGAGATGAATAAATGTTGCAGCCAGACTCAGACCAGGGCTGCTGGATCCGCCTCACTTCATATTAAATGGCCTGTCACTTAGGCCAACAAGATACATGAAATGTTCTCCATGTAGCATATTGATCTCTCGCTTTTCTCGCCTCAAACAAGCAGGTTATACAGATGTGTAGATGAAAGTTAATGCAAAAAGCATTTCTCTGACCAAGACTGGGAATTAGTGGGGATTATGCGCTGGCATTGATAGCGGTAATGCAGAGATTATGAATCAGAGTGAAGGTGGGTAGTTATGGTAACATGGCTAATCAAATGTGCCAGCGAGGTTCTCGACGGAAATAAAAAAAAGTTCAGTTACGGTATGATGTATGAACTCTCAGGGCATAAGTATAACAAATTGCTCTCGATGAGATTAAGAAGCGTATTAAAGTCAACATGAAATGCCGTTTGTAACCGTATTTCCTGGTGAAACAGGATATTTTATCGGTCTATTTGATCTATTAATTGCGTGTGGTTGGAGGGTCGAGGGATTTGAGCTCGTCAGCCCGTGCTGGTATATGCATGAACTCAGGGGCGGATTTAGTCATTTTGGGGCCCAAGGCAAACACAGACATGGGGCCCTCTACATCTCTTGTTTCCCCCTTTAGTCAATCCATATTTTTCCTTTATATAAAAGGAATTTTATAAAAGGAATTTTAAAAAACAAAAATTGTTTTCCACTGCTAGCAGCAGTGCTAACGGTCGTGATGGTGGTTGTATAGTTAGCGTTGTTGTCATTGTCAGCGAGCATCACAAAAAAACACTTAAGTATAAGTTAATGGGGCATTTTGGGGGCCCCTAGGTAGCTCAGGGCCCAAGTAAATTGCCGACCTTTGCCTAATGGTAAATTCCGCCCCTGCATGAACTGCACCATCTGCATTGAAAAACATTTTTCTGTGCATTATTTGACGGCCATTCTGATTGTGCCTGGCCTGTGATTTCCGCTTATATAAAATTAAATTAATTAATTAACTTACTTTATATATGTATTTTTCAAATGCATTATATTAAAGATTTATATTAAAATTATATTTAACTTATTTAATATAAATGTTTAGATAAAAAGTATATATATATATTATTTATTTATTTTACCTGTCTCCCAGATTCTTTTTTCTGAAAATAATGTAATGTAATAAATGATGAACAATAAAGGCCAGGAGCATGTTTTTAGAAAATAAACTGGTTCAGTTATGATTTGATGTCAGCTATGAGATGAGCTCACTTCCCAAACGTCTTTGGGATCTTCTGATCGTCTTAATCGCAATTGTGGTTGGTTTTCATGCTCTCGCTGACCTCGACTCCCCCTCCCGACCCCCTTCTCTTTTTTTCATATTACCGGGGAAACAGTGTGATAGAAGCTCACCCCCGGCCCTTTCTTCCATGTGTCACTTTTTTTGTCTCGTTACATGGTTTTGCTAAAAAGTTCTTTAATCAATCAAGTACGAGGCAGAAAATAGGCTTTGTCACGGCCAGGCCTGGGGTCGTGTGATGCTCGCTTTGCTCAGTGACAGCTCCTCAAAAGGCCCAGAAAGGAATATTTTGCGGGGAAAATAGTGGTTTCCATGGTGCCGGCACTTGTTGTGCATCGCTCACCATTCTTTGCTCCCACGTGAGCGCCGGATTTCAAAGAGATGGACGACAAAAATTAGGGCAGGAGGGCAGGGTGGGGTGCAGAGGTAGCTGCCCCTCGGCCCAGTGTCCTCCTCTCCAGCAGGCAGCGGAGAATAGCACCGAGGAGTGACAGCAAAAAGGGGGGCCTTCTCGCCTCTGTCAGCTCCGCATAAGCAGCGCTATTAAGTAAATGTTCGATTTTTCATTGTGCCACAGCCGTTGAATAGAGACTCAGAGGGGAGTACGTAAAAAATGAAAAGGTCTGAGCCAGGGAGGAAAGGCTGCTCGCTTTAATGGCTCCCAAAGTATGTCATCTGAATCATGTAATTAGCGATTAGCTTTTATTTGGGCTGAGCCTGTGTCCACCAGAAAGGGTTACCAAGTTTCTAATTTTATAAGTTACAAACACAGCCAGGAAATGGAAACAATGGATCGGCCGTAAATCCTAACTAAGAGGACATAGGATTGTTATCTCAAGCTGTTTTGTATGCTACTTTGAATGTGTCTGTTCCTGTTTTTAATTATTAAACCTACAGGTCCTCTGTGGATTTGCTGGGAGCAGCTAACTTCGCTTTCAGGATAGGAAGCTGTCATGTAAGAGTTTTGTCATGCACACAGGCTCTGGGGGTTTAAAGAAAATCAAGTTCTATGGGAAAAAAAAATCTTTAATGAATGTTTTCTTTAAGGTGTGAGAAGCACATTAATATAACTTGCTCTCCTGGTTTGTGCCTAGAAGTATATTTCATGCCTGATTTGACCTGAGCACGATCTTATTGCGAGACTGCTTTCACCTTTCAAAGCTTTTCTGTTTGTGAAATGACTTAATAAGGTCAAGTTTTTTTGTGTGTTCGTGTCAGGGCTACTTTAAACAATTTGCAATAATTTCCATAGAATCATCACCAGGCAAATAACAAACAAGGTTACTGCTTCCCTTCAGCTCTTCATGCCATGTACATGACCGTTTTTGTGTTTCTAGCGCTGAGAGAAGTGCGGCGCTCATCACTTTCTGTTGGTTTAACAGGTGGCGCGCCTCTTGTGCGGGTTTGTTAAAAAGTACACTGCTCTCTTGATTGAGTTACTTAACTAATAAGACTAACCCACTGCGGATAACTATGGCACCGACCGAAAGGTAGCATCTAAATGTCATGTTTTCATGTCAACTGTCCGCTGCATAATTTCCCCGCCGAACGATGCCTAGTCGAATGTGTCGAGCTAGTTTGTCTTTGAGATCCTCGGCAATCTGCTGTCAGTCTTCAGTAAAGGTTAAGGGGGTGCTGGGATATCTTCCTTGATGCCGTTTTATCATGCGAAGCATGCCCTGTTTCCTGATGAATATATTAAAATTATTACTGTGCAAACAGACTTTCTAATTACTGACCTGCTTGCCATTGTACTCTGCGTTCTTTCTTCATGTTTTTTCCCCTCTCTCGCTCTCTTTCTCGCTCTCTCTCTTTCTTCATGCCTTGTTTATTTATCTGCACCAGTGAATACAGAATAGTCAGAGCAATGTCATTTCCATCCACATGAAAATGATTTTGAAAATGCCAATCTTGCCTATTATACAGTGTAATTACAAGTCTGTTTTTTTATCGTATCTTTAACCAATGGGGAGACCCTTGAGAGGGTAAATATCTCATCTATGCTCTGTTTCAAAACCTAGCGAGCTGTCTACGGAGGCGGCATTGTGAGAGGTTGCAAAGGGTAGGTAACTTAATTATGGTGCCTTGTTTTAGCCAAATATTAAGGCAGCATCATGTATCATTTGTAGAAAAGGCAATCTCAGAATGCACTGTGATGAGCTCTGTGGAAAAATACATTTAAAATTGCGGACAAGGTGAGAAAAATGTTGATATAAATTAACTTATTTAGTTAAATAATGAAAAGTGTCCAATATTTGTGTGCGGAATTGGACAGAATGATTGGATCAAACATGTATTATATCAAATATTATAAAACTGCACCCGAATGGGCTATAGGTGTGTCTCTTATATTTGCAAGAATGAGGAAAACCACACTTTTCGTGTTTGAGAAAGAAAAAAAACTTGGCAAACATATCAACGGATTATCATAAATCTCAAACATGCACTTGATTAGCCTTTCTATTATGTTTGTGTTCTCATCACATTGGTGAAAAATGTGAAATATGGGGAGGTAGAAAAACAGTCACATTCCGTGTCTTTTCAGGCCAGCTTTTGTTCTGTTTCCTTCTCAGCAGTTTTCTTGAGATCCAAAGGTATAAAATGCATAAAATGTTTTATTTTCTGTCTATTATAAAGTACACCCGGTCATTGGCATACGCATGACGCGAGCTGGCGTGTGCACCGCTCTAAACGTGTTATTAAAGTCACCTATTTACCGGCACATTCCGCCCGCGCCACTTCATGCAAAAGGGCAAGCCTGTTGTTTACTCTGCGGTGGAGGTGTTGCACAGGGGTTTGATCTGGGGAGTTGATAGGAGCGGCAATTTAAAGAGAGGACACTGCAGCTCCCAACAAAAACAATTAAAGGAAAATGAAAGGCAGCCCCTACGGGTTAAAAATAGAAAATTAGCAACATGGATGCTGGAATGCACGGCTCCCCCTCATCCCAAACTTACGGGCCTGCATTGTTATGTACGATCAGATCTGCCAGTTCTTCCTCTAAGCTCCTTGTCACATTTTGACTTAATGAAGTGCAACTTAGAAGGGAATTGGGTTCATCATGCTAGTCGCACGATGCTCCCTTGTTGTAGCAAACAGGGGCGGCGTGGGACCAGAGCGCTACAGCGTGAGTCGTTATCATTCCGGTCAGTCTGTTTAACACAAAATTAAACAAAGAACTAATTAGTGCTTCATGAATTAATAACTGCACTGTTGCCGAGTAGAAGTTAGGTTGCTGAGGGGAGATATAAAATAAGTAGGAAGACCAGGTTAGAATTATTATTACTTTTTCGGTTGCTCATGCTCTCAAGGTTAGAAAACTTTACCAGTTGCCACAGTCTCTAATTTTGGTGTTTGTTTTTCTATGTGTGTGTGTGTGTGTGTGTGTGTGTGTGTATTAACTTTTTCGTCCCATGATAGCTGAACTGTTGGCTGGGCTTAAAGACCCCATGACATTGCTTGATTGCATGTTATCATATCCATAATGAAACAGGAAGTTTGGGCGGGCCTTATCAATGTCATTCCAATAGGCTTTAGTTATGTCACTCAACAATAATCCACGATATGCTACTTGTTAGTTGGTTGCAGATGGTATTCGGGGGCGGAGTTTTCTTATTAAAAAGCATTTGATTGGACATAAATCTGTGTAGTGCAGTTTGGGTTCTATTTTGGGTCTGTTTTCCTGGAAGAGAAAGACTGTAAATTTTAAATTTGTATATTTCGTAAAGGTTAATTTTGTCTATTTTTTGGAGTACACTAGCATACAGATAGACAAAAACACGTAGACTAAATGCCACAAGCTGTTTTATCTCTGTGAAAAAGCTGAATATACTGTATTAAATTGATGTTTCACATGAAAAAATACCAATTAACAGATTAGGCTTGTTAAAGGTGAAGTGAGCAATTTTTTTTCAGTATTAAAATATTTTATCGTACCCTTTTGTATTATGCAACGCCAACTATAAATAGGTTGATTTCTGCATCAAGAAGTTTACACAAGCTATAAAAACATTGTTTTGTTTGTTTGAGAATCCCAACCAGCCAACATGGCAACACTGGTTCAACCAATCACATGAGTTTGAGGCAGAGCTATCGGTATGTTTGACCAATGGCAGACAGGGAAAGTGTTTCGGAATTATGTTTGAAACAATAATTATTTAATTAAAGCTAATTTAACAGTTCCAATTGGTGTCACTAGTGGCACACAAATGACACATTACTTTTAAACAAACATTAAAGTGATACAGTTATGTTACACAGTTCAAATTCATTACACTTCAGTGTCTGAAGTTGGAATAACTAAGAATTACTCTGCTGTGTGCTCATCTCATGGCGTTAAACAATACTTATCTCTTTCTCATCCATGCTCAGTTAGGCTCTGCTGTTCAAACCACATATATCACCAGACATCTCATCATGGATGTTTGCTTACAGAGGAATCAGAAGAAAGTGGTCACAGTTGGCTTGGCTTTACTGCCCACTGTAATATGAGTGTTGTGCTGGCCTTGGTTAATGCACGCCGGCCAAGGTCATAGTGGCTAATAAAATCCTCCCTCAATCAGATTTTAGGATTACTGATTCTAAGTAAATTATCATTGGCAAGCCGCGTTAGAATATTTGCGAAAAACTGGCTAAATGATGGCACACCTGCTCTCCTGGGCTGAGATGAGTAATGTAATGGGGGTTTCTAGTGGGTTTCTGTCACCTGTCTGTCCCCACCAACTGCGACACCATACAGTAGCATTCTGTGTGTACGCAATGGGTCACGATGGGGGCCGGTTGAGAGGCTTTTGTTCAGTCAGCACTGAGTTTCTGCACCCAGAATGCTAAGGGGAACAACATATCTTCACATTTAGACAACTCAGCCAATATACGCTCAATGTGGAAATGGGGGTATTAATGGAGTGTTTTATGTAATGCCTGATAAATAGATGTTTGGATTCTATTTACTCTAAAGTGTTTTTTCTCTCTGTCTTGCAGATGAAGTAAGCCTGTGAGAGGAGTGACTTTTTCCATCAGAGAGAGAGAGAGAGAGAGAGAGAGAGAGAGAGAGAGAGAGGTAAGGGAAGCATGCATGAAGGTTCATGTTTAATCGTGTTAACAAAAAACACCCCCCCTAACAAAACATACACAGATTATTGCCATGTTTTTTTTATTCTAAGAGTTATAGGAGCAGTTTTTCCCCCCCTACTGGTTAAAAGGGATTTATTTACATTTTGTGCATTCTGTCTATCGATATGTATCGAAATATCAATTTTTTTGACAACACTGATACATATACATTTTGGAATATAGTGTACAGAGTTCTATGGACAATTTGTATTATACTTTTTTTTGTCCTCATTCATTTAAAAAAAAAGAAAAACATTTTTTCAAACTGATGTTTCAGTGATCCAGTTTCAGAGGTTATAAGATCACTGGAAAGAAAGATTATCACTAATAATATAATAATAATAATAATAATAAATGTAGTGTATGAATAAAATGGACTAATATACTAATTCAACTATATTTATATTGTGCTTTGCATCCTTTGGAAACTTGAAAGCTCCCCATTCACATCCACAGCCAGTGCATTCCTCTACACAGCTCCTTTTGTATTTCACAAAATAAAGAAAGTCATACAGATAGTGATTAAATGATGGCAAGGCGATGCTGTAATTTATCTAACTAACTTACTCCAAATTTGCAGTGTTTGTTAAATGTGAATGCAGCTTAGCATGCGGTTTTCCATTATCATCATATTTACTGCTTGACAGCTGCCATCTCAATAAGCATAAGATGCCACGCATGATTAATACAGCTCATGGAAGTTTACGGACAAAGTTAAGAGCATAAGAGTTTGCTCCCCTGGATGAATGACAATGTTTTCCATGGCTTTGCTCGTGGCTCCTGAGTCAGCAGCAATCTCAGCGGAGAGGAGTGATGTTGTGCGTTGTCTTGTGTCAGTCTCGGGGTCATCGTCATGTCCAGGGGGTTCTGGCCTGACCATGATACGCGGCTCAGAGAAACCAACACTCCTTTGTCCTGCCAGTGTCTTTCAGTGCAGAGCGAAATACACACTTGCAGCATAAATCACGGGCAAACTATGTCTAAACAATGTCTCTGCAGCCACCGCCAGTCATGCATGGCTGGGCAGGGAATGGAGAGAGAACAACACAGATCATGCTCTTTGTGTCAGGCGATATGTGGATGAGATGTTCTCCGATTCAGACATCTTTGTTCTTCAGTGCCTTGTTAAATCTAATTTTTCTCCTTAGATAACAGTGTTTTGGCTTTGCTGTCAGGTAGGGGTGGGCGGTAAGAAACACTGTAAAGGTGTAAATCACAATTTTTATTATTTAACAATTTATATTATTTAACAATTTATATATTTTTATTAGTGCTGGGCAACGATTAATTTTTTTTAATGGCGATTAATCGCATAATATTCTTGCGATTAATCGCATTGTTGTGCACAAAATTGAATAATGAATTCTAAAGTAGTGTATTGCACACTTTTGATTTAAATGTACTGCTATATACACAAAAGTGCAATAACATGTGGTTTGCAAAAACTTTAAACAAATAAGGTGCTTTTATACCAGCAGTATTCCCTTTACAGAGTTTCAATAAAATATTTCTTGTAAATCTCAACTTAAACATTAATGTAATCCAATCAAATATTTAAACAAATCTATTTGCCACTGCCAGGGCATTACCTTTTATCTAGCTTGTTAAAACGAGTCCAGTTTTCTTGTTTTTTTTCTGAACAGGTATCAACAGGTATCTTGTAGGGAGCAGCAGAAACAGTCTATGTAGTCAGAGGTCATGATCACTACTACAGATGTAAGTCGACCAACGTTACTTTTCTGATAGTAGCTTAGGTTTGATCATGCCATGGTTTCCCACGTAAGATTACATTAAACAGAGTGAGGTGAAGTGGTCAAGCACATGGTGCAGCGTCAAGCGGGTGCGTTCCTGTGAAACTGTTGCGGTCATGCTCGCCTCACGCACGAGCCCGCGCCCGCGCGTTGCCGAAGTTCAATTGTCTATTTTTGTACACGACGCGCAGCACAAATCATTGGAAGAGAGACTGATCCTCGGCTCGCTGTGTGTGAGTTTCCAGAATCTAAATAGTTATCTATAGGTTTTATAGGTACTGTATAGAGGGCCTGTCATTCACTCGCGGAGCGCTGTCTCCCTTTCTGTTCACCTGAGGGAACCTGCCAAAGCCTCTCCACTGCTGGTTTGGGTGGGTTATATATCCCACCCCTCCTGTGATCATGGTTTGACTGTAGGCCTATGTGTATTCAGAGCCAGTGAGCAACGGACTTTCAAAATAAAAAAAAACTGCGTTAACGTGCGATAAATAATTGTCAGCATTAATTAATAAATGCGTTAACGCGATAATAACACGTTAACTTGCCCAGCACAAATTTTTATTGAAATATTTTAGAAATGTAATAAATGAAAATTAATTAATTAATTAAATAAAGTAAATTGACATTAAACCACAAAGTGTTTTATGTATTACATAACCATGTCTTCATCTAATTTGAAGTAGTTGATGGACGCAAACCAAGTTATAGAATTATTTTTAGTTATATTAGTTATACAGATATTTCAGATAAAAAGAGGTTCATATATGTAACACTTACAATGAAATACTTTAAACAGTAATAAATTACAAAAATGACTGGAAGAGCCATGTTTGAGGCGATATACTAGTTATACTAGTAAGTCAAGATTAAATCACTCTCGTTATAATCAACAAGCTTCCTACACTGGAAACTCCTGCAGCATTTTGCGCCGTAGATTTAAACAGTCAATGAAAATCTCAATCGATTGATGCGTTACTTCCTTTGCATGGTATATACTGTCATACCCAGGCCTGCTATCAAGTTAAAGCTGTGTTTTTCTGCGTCTCGGCCTAATAAGCCAGATGCTTTAGGAGTCCCTCTTCGCATTCAGACCCAGGACAGTGTGCCAAGCCAGGCAGCCCCAGCATCATGACCCAATTCTCTCCTCATTGCAAACTGAATGGCTGGAGTATAGTTAGCTTAATTGGGTTTTGATATATTTAATTCGGCTAATCAGCCAAACTGGCTCCAACATGGGGCCTTGCATGCCTTTTCCCTTCCCGAAAAGCTCCCAGAGACCAGGCGGTTGCGGCGCAGAAGCCTCCCAGAATGGATTCCCTCTCAAACAGTGGGAAGAAAATTAAACTGCCAAATTTGTTTTTGTTGGTTCAGGCCTTCTGCAGGGAGTTGGAAGGCTTTTAATTGCACTTGCTGTGAAGAATTGGATGAGCTGTTTTTAAGACAACAAAAAGCAGGCTCCCTCTCGCTAGACGCAGAACTGGGCTGTTTTCAGAGATCACTTGGGTCAAATGTAGTGCTAAGACAGATTGCGGAGACTATTCTCTCTTATTTAAGTAATTAGAGACATTGATATATTAAACCTTCTTTTATATGTCTAAAGAGAGCATGTATCTGCTGAGTTAGCAAGTTAAATTGTCACACTTACTTTTGTTCCTTTGGTATATCAGTCCAAACTGTGATAACAAAAAAGCCATCACCTCTTTTGTATGCCGTCCCCTATTTACTTTTTCTCATTTTCCTCTCAATTTTTTTGGCCTTTGAATTTTTTTCCAGTGTGTCAAAACAAGAAGAGGCTACATGGAAACGGCAGCCCTGTGTAAATATTTATGATGTAACATCTCCATGTGAATAGACTTTCCCTCTAGCCCATCCATCAAATCCGCCACCTCCTCAAATCGCCCCCTCGACCCCCCCCCAACACCCAGCCGCCACTTAGGCCGCAGGAAGCCAAGACAGGAGCATTGCGTTCCCCTCGCGCTCAAAGTAATTGTTTTTCTTTTAAACCGGGGCCTCCGGGCCACCACATCTTTTGAGACTGTGGTCTCTTGCCTTTCATAAGTCCTGAAACTTCAAAGCCTATTGAGCTTTTTGTCTCATTGGAACGTCCACTGGCCCCCAAAATGGTGCGACAGGGAAATGTGATGTAGGTCAAATTACAGCAGTTGCGCTTATAAAAAGCGAAATTTCTTAGCATGTCGACGGAAGGCCTTGGTTACCTCTCATGCCACGTAGTTCAGTTAAGAGTTAACACGCCAAATGCAAAATAGGATTTGGTGATTAAATTCCATAAGTAACTTATCATTAGTCTGGTAACTTGCTTTAATACATGGCTTGAATAGAAATAGAAGACTGAATCTTTTTTTAATTTTTTTTTCTGTCCTGAATTGAGCCAACAAAAAAACATAAACATAAGCTGTGTTGAACATAATTCTATAGATGCATTTATACATTTAATTTATTTATTAATTGTAATTAATTATTGAATAATTATCAAATAATTATTCACCAGTACATTTTCTTGATTCACCTGCCATTGCCAGTTAAAGTTAACAAAATTCTTTATTATTTTTTTTAAAGATAAATAAAACAGTTATTTTTTATTATATTGAATTAATAATATTATTAATCAGCATTTCTCCTACATTTTAAGTTTTTTTTTATTTGTTTTATTTTATTTTTTACTTTTTACAGTGCATTCTGGGTCTCTTCAAAGGGTACATTCAGTGCTGATTTAGATTTTGCTGAATATGTTTATTATGAGCCAGCATAATTAAAGGAATAACCCACCCAAAAATGAAAATTCTATAATCATTAACTCACCTTCATGATCTTCCAAACCTATGACTTTCTATCTTCTATGGAACAAAACTGAAGGTATTTTGAAGTAGTAGATGAGACAGAATGACATCATTTTTATTTTTGGGTAAAATGAAAACTTTGTTACCTATCTTTTGAAACAGCCTTCATGCTACACGCTTGTGATGTCGTATAATGTTGCTCTATGCAGCTTGCTAGATTTCGGAACAGACAGAGGGATCTCCTTGGGAAAAATTCCTGGAAATTTGCCTCTTCACAAATCCTTATGTCAATCAGAGTATTGCAGGAAAGCATAACGAATGCAAACAGACAGTGACAGGGAGCATCATTGTGCATAAAAGATCATCTGTTGCATTTGGGCCTGGCACAAACAGGTGCGGTTTAAGTTTGCTTCTTCCCGGATGTGGTGGATTACAGCCATCTCCCTTTATGTCATTTCTCTGCTCTGGGTGGGAAATTAGGCAGTGCAGTGTCTCTCAATAGAGCGACGTTACATTGCCACTCTGTGCCTTTTTTATCAGAACAGACGGTTGCTAAGATGTAATTATCACCGTCTCTCCCTGATAGACTGTGCTGAAGACTGAAAAGGTAATATGGATTATCACAATAGTTGTACAGCTCAATACTGCTATCTAACTTTATCCATTTATCTGCAATGATGGGAATCCTTTGTGTCGTGCAGCGGTGTAGCATCTATCTAAATAATAAAGGCCATTGTCTCCCTCTTGAAGAGAAGGGATTGTCTTTTTAATTTCAGCGCAGTTTTATTATTGTTAATATTCAAGCTGCGACTGCTCTGTGCAGATGAAATTGAAATATTAAACCCAAAACATGAAAGTTGAAAGCCAGAGAAAGCTTAAGGAAGTGGAATGTATAGCCATTTTTGTAATTACTTTTATCCAACAGGTCTCAAGGTGATTTCTAGTGGATCTGTGAAGTCGAGTTTATACATGAAAATACTTTCACCTCTCATTTTTTACCAGTGTATATCTATTGCTTTATCATTTATGACCTAACCCACTTCTTTGTGTGATAGGCGTTGATTTAACCCTCTGGTGCTCTTCTGTCTCTTTTTTTTCTTTTTCTTTCTTCATCGGAATGGTACGAAACTTGGTAAAGGTTTTGGCACTTACTATGTGAACACAAAAATAGTCAAACTTGTGATCCTCTGGGTCAAAAATGACAGCTTTAGAGATGAATGGGAGAAGAATTTCATCTAGTGGACACTTTTGGTACTGCGGCCAAACCAAATCTTACTGAATAAGCAATCTTACAAATTATTTTGAGGTATCAGGCTCAAATTTGAACACAACTTGTTTAGATTAATGGCTTTAATTTTTCATAACCATAAGCATACAATTCTGCTACTTTTTTTTTAAGTTAACCTTTTAAAACTTTTTTCACTTCACAGCAATAATCTGCCAAGTGTCGTCTTTGAAAAGAGATCAAACTTAAGTCTGTGCTCTAAAGCATTCAAGATTTACGACAGTTTAAGGTCTATGCTCAAAAAGTGAATAAATGGATTATAAATACAGCGTAAACATAATTTAGCACCATAAAATACAAAAAATTAAATAAAAAATATTTTCGAACTAAAATATAGTAAATTAATTTCATTGAAAGAAAAAAATACATTTAGTTCATTTTTGACCGACATGCGAAGAGCACCAGAGGGCTGTGTTCTTGTTCTGCTTTTAAAATAATGTGAATATTGTGATATGTGTTTGGAAAAGGATGTAGCTATTGAGTATTTGCGAGAGCTCCTCTTTAATCTTTATCTGTCTTGTGTGTCTGCATTTGTGTGACACAAGGACAGTGGGCGCTTTGAAGAACTCGTATAGAATAGACAACACTCGTTTTCACCTCTTTCTCACATATTTGGAGTGCCTCTTCTCTCCTGGCAGATCTATTCAAGCTTTCAATACCTTTTTCTCCTTCTCCGTTCCTGCTCCTTTCTCAGCGAGCAGGAGGGTTTTACTTTACCCCTTTGTCATCCTAATTGATTGCATTAACCTTTTGAGTATTGAATTTCCCCTGCATCACACAGAGCACAATGTGGAATATTATCATAATCTCTCCTAGTAATGGACACAGGGCAATCAACGATGCTTTAGGAAAAGTACATCTTTGAAAGATGGAATGGCATATTATTTTCAATCAAACGGATACCCTGGCTTTGAGAAACTTTGACGCTCTTCTGAAGGGTTATGTCTTTTTACGTGCCCGACAGTTGACACTTTGAACCGTGCAGTTTTTAAAACTCGAGCCTGCTCAGCTTAACAAATCCATTTTTCCTTAAGATCCCTCTTATCTTGATGATAATGATATGTCAGCACATATGAGGAGGACATTTTATTTAACGTTATAGTAGAGCATAGTTGGGCATTATATTGCAATTACATCATGGAGATGGCTTTTTATTAATAAAGGGTTTTATATGAATGCATATAGACATAGCCTTTTGGCTAACTCATTTGAATGTTGATTAATGTGCATTGTCCCTTTGAAATATATTTTGATATATATATGTATATGTGTGTGTGTGTGTGTATATATATATATATATATATATATATATATTGTGGTGAGTATGTCAATCATTGGTGCGTTATTATAATGAGGAGCTTCCTGTGTTGAAAAAGAGACCGTGGATGTCTATTGATATGATAATTTGTGTTTGTGTTGGTGTGGGTGTACGGCCCGGCCACCCGCTTACCTGAAAAGACCCCTGTAGTGTTTTTCTCTTAGTGCTAGTTTGAAGTCTTAGGGGTCAGGAGATACTGGCTTTAAAGGCAAGATTAGCTCTCTGTTTACTTTGCAATTGGTGGGCCGCATCGTTTAATCCCTTTACCATCTTTACATTTGTCTGTCAGCATTTAGAGGGATGTTTAAGTTCATTTTCTTATAGATTGTCTCAACAAGGCAATCAAAACACGTACATCGTCACTTTAGTGCCACGCCACAAGAGATATTTGAAAGATTTCGTCATCACTTACTCATTTGTTTTTTTCAAACCTGTACTTTTTTTTTATTTTTTCCCGTTCACACTGTTTACAATTCTGCTTTCCATACAATGAAAGAGGACGGTGACCAAATCCTGTCAAGCTCCAAAAATTACAAAAAAGTCCAAATGACTTATTTGTTATTTTTAAAGTCCTCTGATGTCATACTTATACATATAAGTATACATGTCATATATACGTATATTTACAATTCATACATATCAGCACGTCCTGATTTTGCAGATTTAGACGTGTTCCTTGGTCAACACATTTTTTTGATCCAGTAAAAGCATTCCTGTCCAAAAATCTAGTCCTAACCATATCCCTACCCCTAAGTTACCCCTAAAATCAGAGGGAAATGATAAGTGAATAACACTGATGTAGAAGCACATAACCCTGATTGTAATCCTAAATTAGACATAAACTGTAAATTTGTTTTGAACAATTTGTATGATATGTTGATCCAGGAACATTTTGTACTTGGTGAAATCAGGTTCTTCTTATACTTTATTTGCAATGTCATTTTATGTGATGTCATACTGAGGTCATATAGCTAATTCTTTTGTGAAATTTGGATATACTGTACACATATTCAGTTTTGGCACATTGTGATCAGTTGTGAAATATTTACATTAGAACCAATTATGTTCAGCATCATTGACTTTAAACCTAATGTTCCATGACATGATATATTTGGATATATAAGCAACATATTGGAGGATTATCATCAAGAGATGACTTAAGTGTTTGTATTTTCCTCATACTATGGTGCTTTTATGTCATTTATTTACCTTGACAACCCCCAATGACTTTGAATACATATGAAATCATATTATAAAATATATTATATTTATGGTAAAAACAGCATGAATATTCTGCTAATCTTCTCTTTGTGTTATAAAACATCATACAGGTTTTGAATGACATGAGGTTGAGTAAATGATGGCAGATTTTATTTAATCAGATCTCTTTAATCAAACCACTTAGATATTTTTTGATATTTGATCCCAGAAAAGTTTTATATTTACAGTATGATAAAGACTGTAAACATCTCTGAACAAAGTATGTAACGCTATCTGTTCGCTATAATGCCAGGCTAATGCTTTTGATTAAAATGAATAAAAGTCAATGCTTTGTCATGCCCCCTCATTAGAAAAATAGTGACATAAAAACATCCTTTCAACCAAAACACAGCTTCTGTTTGTGATGAGGCATGGTTTGTTGAATTTCAGCATCCCAACAAAAGGCCACGTCTGTGTGTGGAGCAGCTCTACTCACAGCCACCTGGCTTCTCTCTCACTCTCTTTTGTATTTCAGGATTTATTCAACAAAACCCTGAAAACTGGAGCGCTGCAAAAAGCTAAACTGACTTTTCAGGTTTTAATGGGAGAGTAAACAGTGGTACAAAGCATAAAACTAATTGATTGTTTAGCAACAAGGAGTCTGTGTTATCGCGTTTCCCTGGTAACATGAAATTATTGTCTGGTTGCTTAGATGAATTGAAGCAAAACAGCCTTTAATTCATACCAACTCTATTATATTTTTTTTTCAGGCAGGAGAGAAAAAAATCAATTGAAAGCGACCCTTATGAGCAGCTAAAGCAGGCTTATGATCAATAATTATTGCAAACAGGGATACAGTGTCTTGATTTGATTGCTTCGGGTTTGACGTTCAAACACACAGAATGCTCATATTTATAGAAAAAATGCTCAGATGATGAACAGCGTTGCCGATATCTCAATTTTAGGTTGCGGGGGCCATTTCACGTTAGTTACATGCAACATAAACTCCAAAACAAAATGGAGGTTTTGGGTGAATGATTGGTCAAGGTCAATTAATAAGACAAAAACATCCCGCTGTGACTCATCTCACTCCTGGGGCCACTGTTGCTGATGTCCGTTTAATGAACGTTATACAGTAGTTTCTCACAAATGTTCAATATATTGCCATTTCACCAAGCAAGGTCAACCAGTCGATGAGTGTTATTTTTATGCTCTGACATTGAAAAATCCAGTCTGGGTGTCAAGCGTTCATTCAATAGATCTGCTTCCTTTTCTGTGAGCAAGCAAACCAAAATATCTACATTAATATCAATTATCGTCTGATAAATTGCGCAAAGTGGTCGGCACCGCTCCGGTTTTCATATAATTTAACTGCATTGTCAAATGTACTAGTGTTGTATATTCCTAACCCATCCTTAGATTTGCGGTTTGAGCCGAGAGCTGCCATTTTCAAAAAGAAAATTCAGCAACTGACACACAGTGTCATATTTCCTGGCTTTTCCTAAACCAGCTGTCAGCTATTGCGGGCTTAAACTCTTCACTTGTGTCTCAGGTTCTCTCGGGTCAAGACTAACAGCATATTAGGCGAGTATATGTATATGCACATTTCTCACACTTGGTAAATTCAGGCGTATTCCACATGCAGACGGTTGTTTGATTAGCTCCACCCAAACATTTTATGACCTTTTAACTTTGTTTAAACAAAACGGTCTGTTCATCTCTACTCCTGTCTTTTTTTTTTCTCCTCTCCCCCCCATCTCTCTTTTTCTCTGTTATCCTCTCTCTGAGTAGTTTTCGAAGACCGATATAGCAACAATCCTTATTGATCTAATCTGTTTACTGCATGTTATTTTCAACAGTTCCATCGAAAACTCCCTCCCTCTGCAAGCCCCACCGCCACCCACCGCTCTACCCCCGTTTGCCTGACCTACATGGCGGTCACATGGCCTGGTTCCCTGGCCTGGCATTTTATGGAAAATCAGTGGGTGAGATAAAGCCGCAAGGTTTTAAGTGTTATCCTCTCTATCCTCTCAAGAAGGCTGGTGTTGAAAGAGGCACCACTGTCACAAGTCAGGCCAATTTTGGGCCGCCCATGACAGCTTTACTTCCACCTTTGACCTCCAGTACAGTTTGACTGGATTTTCTTGGTTTCTGTTAAGGATTTTTCCCTTCACATTACTGTTTGTCATGTTAGGGATAGTTCACACCAAAATGAAAATTGTATCATTATTTACCCATACACTCTTATGTTGTTCCAAACCAGTTTGAGTTTATTTACAAAAGGAGACATTTTTAATGAAGTGCTGATCGCTTTTTTTCTATGCAATATAATATATATAGGGATACTTTGATGAATAAGTGGTGACTAACAGCATACTAGGCGAGTATACTTATACGTGACCCCGAAATTTTGAATGGTAGTGTATATTATGGTTTCTGGTTTATTTAGTAATTATTTATAATTTATTAAATATTAATTTAAATAAATATTTTTTATATATAGGCTTTATATCTGCCATTGGCCACCCTGCTCTCTAATACCCCTTTTCCACCCAAAAAGTTCGGAACTGGTGCTGGTTAAAAGTTGGTTCGGAGTTGGTTCAACTTGCGAACTTTCTCAGAACCTGTTTGTTTTTTCACTGACTAGAGCGCCCAGCGAACAACGTCGTTACGTCACTGTGTACGTTGCCTTAGCTAGAAATGCTTGCAAGTACAACATTACTTTGGGATTATCTCTAACTCGTGTACCAAGAAGGCTTTAAAAACAATTGAAATATGTAAGTCTTTTAATCTTTTCCTTTGATATGTAATCTTTTCTGATTAGTTATGTACCCCTGTTTTCTTTCGTTTATTTGTTCTATATTGTGACTGTTTTCTTCTTTGCTTACCTAATGTTTTCAATTGAAAAAAAAAAAAAAACTAGAAACGCTTGCGCCAACTTCAAGCATAACAATTACAATGGCGGACTACATTGTGTTTCTGCAAATGTTTCTCCTGGCTTTGCGATCCTATATTGGGGTCAGAAAAGATGTTTAGAACACATCTAATCCCGGCCCCAGCCCCCGACGTAAGCATGACGTGGTAAAAGAACGGTTCTAGTCCAGCAAAGAGTTGGTGCCGCTTTGGAACCAGTTTTCCTGGCCGAGAACCGGTTCTTTGGCTGTCGAAACACAAAGAACTGGTTTGCGAGTAGGCACCAGCTCCGAACCGGCTCTCAAAATGCTTTGGTGGAAAAGGGGTATAAGATATCGGCATAGGCCATAAAAAAAAAAAAATATATATATATATCGGTCGACCAATTTTCAAAACTATCGAAGTGATTCTGTGTCTATAGTGATTTCCGTGTAGTGTGTAGTGGGCCACCATTGGATGATGTCAGTGCCGAGCCCGTGGCTAAAGTCCAGGCTAGAGTAAAAGCCAGTACCGAGGGCTTGCTTTCATGCAGTGACCGAGTCACACTGTCGTCTGCCTGTAAATTTTCTGCTGCCCTTGCTGTTCAGCCAATTACACCAAAAGTGCTTTAGTGATTTTCCCCCCCTCTTGTCGGCATTTATATATTTATTTATTTTACCGACAAATGCAAAGCATCTCTGAAGGTTAAAAAAATGCTGAATTTCACTGTCTATAATATAAACTTTTTTCCAGCTCCTTAGCTCACAGTAGGACTGATCAATAGATGTCAGCTGTGCTTGCTACTTTCAACAAGCATTTGTGTTACATAAATCAACTCTACCATGCTTTTATTTTCAAATTTTGATTTATCCAACTTGTTGGGTTTCTTTTACGCAGCAAATAAGTAATTCTATTACAAGCTAACCTATGCCGTACAATGAAATAAAACTGTTGAATAAAACACTAACATGCTGACAAAGTATACGAAAGAAGATGAATAAGTT
Source organism: Meda fulgida (assembly GCA_030578275.1). Lineage (NCBI taxonomy): Eukaryota > Metazoa > Chordata > Actinopteri > Cypriniformes > Leuciscidae > Meda > Meda fulgida. The sequence continues at coordinate 20,043,809 of CM060638.1, read as the reverse complement.
TAGGAGAACATGTTGTGGCTGTCCATACAGCTTCTTTCCAATATTGGAGGTTAGAGATTGTTAATGCATGTTTGTGGTCAAAGTGAAGGGCTTGGATTGATTGTTTTTGGTTGACTTAAAAGACATTAACATAGTATAAAGTGGGGGAAAGTGTCACTGTAGTATTATCTGCATGGTGGAGTGACAGGCTTCCTTATACCTGTGCTGAGCTCAGATCTGTCTGGGCTGATGATGATGATCAGTTTCGTTCTTCTTTTTCTTTCTCGGTCACACAGTTGCTCATAAGAGGCCTCTCATCTGAGGGAGGGTAGTGTTGAACTTCTTAAAAAGCCTGTTCTTCATGTGAACTGCAATGTTGGCACTGTTCCTTAAATAAAGTTTTAAAGGCTAGTTTCCTCCTGAACACTTCTATTTAGGGCCCGAGCACTGATGATGTGAGGACCCTATTGGAATTGCTCCGTTTATTGTAGATTGTTCTTTCTAGTGCTTCAATGCAGTCGATACTGCCTTTTTAGTGGACTGCACTTTAACCTCTTTTGTTTGGAGCACAAATACATTGTTTACCATTATAGCAAAACATACCATTGACTAAGTTAATTTCCCATACAGCATTTGCATAAATATATTTTTATTAATGTCTGTCTGTCTGTCCGTCCGGATATATTTATGCATATGTGCTAAGTGCATAAGTGTAAATATATATTTTACTAACTACAAATTATAAAATATATACATATAGATTTTAAAATATAGTTGCATAAATATATATTTATACAAATACATTTTATTTTTTAAATTGTTTTTATAATTTTTTATAATTTTTATTTTAAGATTAAAGATCTTTTTAAGATTGAAATGGTACATTTTGCAATATGTTTTGAAGGATCTATTTGAAGAAGAAAATCCTTTAGCTGTGCTCTTTACATACGTCGTATATTTGAAATATTATATTGAAATATTATTATATTTGAAATAACATTTTGATCAGATTTTGTATTTTCCGAATGGGTTCTTAATATGTTCCTCTTCTTCTCGACAACAATTTTTTTGTTTTGTAGTCTTTATTCAAAATGTTATTCGGGCTCTGAAATTACTTTCTTTTTTCTCCCTAAAGTATGTGGAGGAAAGGAAAGAGCTTCATTTGGAAAGGTAAACAAGAAAATTACCCAGTGGGTTTGTAGTTGGTGTCCTTAAAGATTTATGCTACATTTTAAATAATTTTCTGTCCTTGTCTTCATATTAGAAAAAGAAAGAGTTGTAAAGTTAGCTCAGTGTTGAATTTTTAATAATACAGAGGAAGTAGCCAGGCAAACAACGGGGGAAGAATAGAGAATAAACAGCAAGAAAAGTGCAGCGTAGAAAAACGCTAGCTGCTTTGCTAACTAGCTGAGGGCGGCGCTCAGGGTATTAGCACAGGTTGCAGTTAGTCGTTCCGGGACTTACTGAGGTCTGGACTGGGTTCTGAGAGCTCCACACCATCTGCATTTCGCTGTTAACGCGCCTTTACATCCCTGGGAGGATTAGTGGAAAATCCCCAGGTTTTTTCAACCAGTTGACAAATATCAGATTTGTCTCTAAAAATTAGCTCCATCCATATCTCCCACCATATGACACACACAAAAGATTAGCTTTAATACCCAGTCAGCTTGAGTGTGGAAAAAAAGCAGATTAAAGTTTCAGTTTAGTAATATTTACCGAGCCTCTTCTATATCGCTTCCCAGCCCGGCATCGGACATCGGCACCGAGTCTTCCAGAAGCCGCACTCCCCCACCCCCCCCACCCCTCTCTCTCTCTCTCTCTCTCTCTCTCTCTCTCTCTCTCTCTCTCTCTCTCTCTCTCTCTCTCTCTCTCACTCTCAGAGGGCAAGATGTTTGTCTAGCAACAATTAATGCCAATATTTATCTAATTCATCATCGCCCAATCCAGTGCCTGAAGGTTGTCTTTTTAGGATATGACTTTTAAACAAACACAGGGAGCAGTTAAAGAGCGTTAAGTGAATAAAGACAGCAGGTGTCCTTTCAGACAGAGCTTTGTAGTCTTCCCAGGCTGCTGTGCTGTTGTTTTAGCCACCCATTGGTCTGGAGTAGGGGGTGGCTGGGAAACGGGCCTAGTAGGCGACCCGAGACCCCTCTACTGTCCCATTGTGAGCACTTTTGTGGAAAGGTAGCAGCAGCATTTGATGTCACTTTAAAAGAGTAAGCCCTTTGCAATATGGCACGGCGTGCTGAAACCCATTCATCCGTAAGTTCAACACAAATTTACTGTTTATAAATTTGTGTTATGATATACCGAGCTTTCGGTGGGTAAACATAATTTAAACGGCGCATTTCACATCACCTAGAAAAACAGCCTTTATCATGTATTCCAGCAAAAAGAATTATCGCAGGGAAACAAATTGATGCCCAATGAGGCAAGTTGCAAGGATATTGGTTGCGCACGCACGACTGAACCCCCACAGCTGTCATCGTTAGCAGGTACGGAGGATTTGAACGTATTACGCAAGCATTTGCTCAGTCAATATGTTTCCCTCTGCCATTTAATTATCATACTCGTGATCATGGCGTCTAGGGGGGAGAACAGGACTCGGATCCACCTGCACACAGGATACTGTCTCGCTGCTCTCTTCCTGGACCACCTCCATACCCAGAGGTTGACTCTTCAATACAGGAGCCCATAAATGAAATTAAGGTGTCAATTAGTCAATTATGGCGTAATAACTCGGAGGGCAGACGTTTAGAAGCAGAGCGTACCTCAGCTAAGTTCATTTCCTCTGGTCCAGGAGTCCTTCGTCCTGGCCACACGTCACTCTTCCACCCAGAGCCGCTGAATAAGGCCTCTGCTCGGTTAATTCTATTTTCCGTCCGGGTATCTTTTTTGGATCGACAATTTCCTCTGATTGGTTTTTATTTTGAGTCGCATTTATTTATTTATATTTACGCTCCTGCAACCCCCCCCCCCCCCCCCCCCAATGCAGGGATGTACTTTTTTCTTCCCCAATTTGGCTTTAGAGACTTTTATAATTTAGTAATTAAAATCTTTGATAGGCTTTTGAAATTGCATCTAATTGAATTTAATGGGGAGATGAATTTCAATTTTATTTGATTACCGGGACCCCTGGTATAGGTATTTATGGGAAAAAAAACTCTTCAAAAATATGCTGTGTGGGCTAAGATGGCATAATAAAATTAGAGGTAATCAGATTTCTCTGTCGTGAATTTCGCTCTAATTTCACTATAATTTTCCATTAGATAGCTAGTTTACAAATATTTGCTCATCTGCGATGGGAGAAGCTATCTGTCTAAAATGATTATGGTCAGGGCCTTCAGAAATGTGGCCCTTTCTCTCATTCCCTTTTAAAACCAGATTGCGAGAGACCGAAATTAGGAAGATTACATTATGACTGTCTGCATCCGGGAGAGATACTGAAATGTAATGATGGCAGGCAGGGGATGAAAGCTGCGTCAAGACAAATGTTTGTACTTTTAAGTAATGTTTTTTAAGTGAACTGGACATTTCAGCCTACCAGCAGATAAATGTGCACCTTTTTTCACTCCTTATATCACAGGGACATGTTTAACCTTTTTTTTTTGGCACATTTTCATTTGTTTGCAAAACAACGATGGGCTAATTTAATAAAGATATTTTCATTATAAAGATCACCGCCAAAAGTCGGCCAATTAGTTTATGATAAGTAACTTCTGACCGCTCCTTTTGGAGATACGCTCGCATTTTGGTATGCAATACATTCACCCCCAGAAAAACAAATATATAATGCTATCCTAATAGATGTGAGGGGGGATAATATCCAACATCACAGGCTTTGCTAGAACAATACAAGGGCAAATGCTTTCTCAGGCCTTCTTTTCAAGCCACTGCACTAGACTCCAGATTTGTCATATTCAATTTCCTGTCAATTTTACAATTGAGATTTAAGGGAGAGAAAAAAAGCTCTCTTTTTTAAACCTCTGTGGGAAAGCTTCTTTTTCAGGCCAGAGAAATTATGGTGATGATGGCAGTGGTGATGATGCTCCCTTTTCTGTCCTTTTTTTATTTTGTTTTCTTTTTTGTGACTCCCTCCACCTCACAGTCGTCCACTCGGTCTGTGCCGTCCCACTGGCTGAGACAGCGAGAGGGTTCAAACACAATCTAACTCCCAGCAAAGGTCAGTTTTCTCACTCCGCATGCCCCCGAGCCCTAGGCACAAAAGCCCCTCAATTCACATCTTTCAACTGGGCGCTGGCTTTTGTCCCGGCAGAGCGAGGTGCTTGGAGCGGGCGGCCATCAGACCAGCCCCTCCTGGAGTGCGCGGTCAGGGGCAGCTAAACGTCTGGCCCCTGCATCCCTTTGACGGAGGCAGTCCTGCCATGTCACAGTCCCCCCTCCCCGCTCACCCCCTTGCCCTGAGCATACCATCATAATGGGCCACATCAAACGCCATTCAGCTCCTCTCCGAGAAACAGAAATGGCAGCGAAAAGAAAAATGGTCTGCGACCACTGGCCGTTCCCTACCGTACAAAGCATTGCGCTCGATCGTTGCACGTCTTGTTACGGTGTCAGTCAGTGCTTTGAGTGCGCTCGACACGTGTATAAATGTGGTATTCTGTTGTTTTGTTGCAAAACTTTTGTGAAAGTTGGCAGAGGCCGATAGGTGTGGCACGTCTGCTGATATTTTTCAAGTTTTAGGGTTTTCTCTGAAATGTCTTGAAGATGTTTGATGACTGACTGGCTCTTCCCTTTGGATTAATGAGTTTAAGGTGGGAACATTTTGACATTGTTGCTTTATGACTCATCCGTGTAATCACTAAATCAACCAAAACCTGTTTTATGCTCACAAATGAGATGTAGCAGTTAGCAAACAGGAACTTGTGATTGACTAATTTCTCACAGTTATGAGACCGTACTCAGAATATGCATTTCCCCTTTTCATTCGCCTTATTTTTCAGTGCTTTCAAGAAATTAAGCTCATCTTGTTTTGGCCTAAACTTGGCGCTTCCTGCCTGGTGTTTACTCATATCATTTGCGGTTCAAGTTGCAAATGAAAATATTCCCAAAGTCGACAGTGTTTAGATAGAAAATATGTTGAAAAAATGCTGTCCGGGTGCGCTTTTGCATGCCACAGCGGAAGAAACTGCCAGGCAAATAAGGGCTTTGTCTTATAAAGTATTCATTGTCACCTGGTAACGGCTGCCGTTTATCATTTCACCTGAAATTACAATGAAAACTGATACCTTATCTGGGGGACAAGCACATAGAGAAGCAGGCAAAGATGAATGAAGAAGAGAAGGAGGGGAAAAGGAGAACGGGGGATGGGACATGTAGTTTTTTTTCCCCTCCCTCATAATATACAACCAACTGTTCCGATTATAAGGTTACTTCAACATGTGAGCACTGTTCAATACTGATGTCTGTTTTTTTTATGAGACAACTTTAAAATATGCTATAAAATATAACGTATACTGTACTTTCTTTTATGTAACCACCCTCGCTTTACACATGAATTTCACTGGTATGCTTTTTTTTTTTTTTGCAATATTCCTCAAACTTCCTGTTTTCGGTACATAACACTCATAAAATGAACTGCGATAGTCAAATGTACAGTAGATCAGCGAGGGTCTTTCCCACAATGTGCGATTAACAACTACAAAAAAAAAAACGAACACTTTGTTCATTTTAAAACGGGCGTGCTGTTATCATCAGAATCATGCAAAAGTGTCCGACTGATATATCTAATGAGCTTGATATTTTCTCTGAGCCTTTGAGTTTTCCCTCCCTCCTCATTTTCATGGAATCGTGGAAGGCTCCTCCCCGAGAGACTTGAAAGGCTAGAAGAGCCCAAAGATGGGAAGGCCAGCCCACTAAGGGGAGGAAAAAAGTGCGCTCAGGTTCCTCCACTGCTGTAATTTCCTATCTGCCTATTCAGACATCGGCAACTGCTTGGTGTGTGCGCGTGTGTACAGGAGCAGAACCGTAGACCGAGAGAGAGAGAGAGAGAGAGAGAGAGAGAGAGAGAGAGGCAGGAGGAGCAGGCGAGGAAGGGGCCGGCTCTGTATTCTCTCACCTACCCCCCGTCAAACCACATGAGGGAGGAGCCAAGCCAAGCTGCCAATCAACCTCACTCGTGGCAGCCGGCATTATCTCTGCTACAAACTATTGACAGATTACATGTCAAGGAGTTTAGTACATGATTGAAAGCAAAAAAGGCATTTATTGTCAACTTCTTTTAGTTTTGATTTTCTCACAGACCAGCTTACATCTGATGATTTTCAAACAGAGTTCAGTAATATTATGAAAGTTACATGCTTGACAGGATTTAACTTCGACTACCCTGAATATGGTAAGTGACCCTCTTTTCTATAACCTCTGTGGGTGGGTGTGTGTGTGTGTGTGTGTGTGTGTGTGTGTGTGTGTATGTGTGTGTGTGTGTGTCCATAGGTGAGTGTTTCAATGTAAAATATGCCTTGAACAGGGAAGTTGATCTTGTGTTAAATGCCGTGGATCGTCGCTGTGAGTTTACTGTACCTATATTTATAACTGTGTGACAAGCCCCGAGAAGATGGCAGTGTTTAATACGATCACTCTCTCCATGAGTCCTGTGTTTTCTTTTCTCACTTTACTCATGCCTCTCAGGAGGGGAAGAATTTAAGTAGTCTATACTTTCATTTTAAACCTGGAAGTGGTCAAGTTTATTTGCTCTGTTATTTAGACACAGCATATCACTCTTACCTACAGGCGTTCAGCGATCTTTGAAACTCATATATCTTTGTTTATTAAAGCAGTCCTGTTTGTCTGAGTACAGGGGATTTTTTGTTGATGCCGATATTACTTTATGGACGCACGGATGTGGCATAAACATACATAGGCATGTAAAAATATCAGTGAAGTGACTGGCATGGCCTAGGGGTTTGTTGCCAAGGGGACTGAATAAACAAAATGCTGTAGTAACGTTGTTTTGACATATGTAAGGGCTCACAGAACAAATGATATCCCTCAGCTTTTTCTTCGTTCCTCTGTTTATGGATATATGGATTGATATCAGTCATTCTGTCCCATCCTGTTTCCTAATTTCCTTCACCAAATAATCTGGCTTTAGATATTATTATAAAATCAGAAATTGCATGTTCCTAAAATAAAAATATTGTTGTTCTAGCATAGTTAGTTTGTGTTGTGTGGTTTGAGTTTGTTGAATTTCTATTCCAATCTCAAATAGAGTTCCTGGGAATTCATTTTATTCGGTTTTTATTTTTTTTGCATATATAGTTTTAATTTAGGCCAGAATTATAGTTTATTCACACACTTGTTTTTCGGCTTTTGATGTGTTTCACTTCATGCTGTTTAGGTAAAGTTTTAGATGTCACTTTGACACTTATTTGATTATATATTGTGGTGTGTATCTGCCATGTTTATTTTCAAAATCCATATTTTATCATTTAATGAAAAAAATTGTTTTACTTAAAAATCTTTTTTTTTTTTTTAGTTTTGAAATAGGACTGGATGTTTAACTAGTCAATAACCACGCTCTATTTGTTTATGGGTTTTTTTTTAGCTTGGGAAATAAATACACACAAACATCAGTGAATTTAAAAAAAGCCAGTTTTGTCATAGCTGAAAAATTCAATCGATAATTTTAGCAAGTTTTTTTTATGTGATATCGTCATGTCTTGTTGCCCTCAGGCAAGTTTTTTTGACACTAATGAACACTGTTTGTTCTAAAAGATAAATGGTGAAAGATCAAATCAAATTAATTGAAAATAAATGTAATTATGGCTTCTTTTAAAGAGCATCTCTTGAACTTTCAGAAGTGACTTCAGATTTATTATGCCATATTTATCAGAAACGTTTCCCTTTTTCAGAAACAGAATCACATTTTGCTTTCTTTTATTCTTTTTCGAAACGAGACACACCCGAGATTTTAAAATCGCTCACATTTTGCTGTGCGCTCTCTCTTCAGATGACTGGAGTTATTTTATTACTCCAGTAGCTTTTTGTTTCTCCTGTGCGAGCGAAAGCAGTTTTAGCCTCTGTCCACTTTGAGCACCTTTACCACTCATCTGCAAAATAGGATCAAATGAGGAGGAAAAATCAACCCAAGGTCTGCAGCCCTCAATAACCTTTATCACACTTTAGCAACAACCGAATCAATTTGATGTCTTAAGCAATAAAAAAGGCTGTTGCTGTCCTAATTCTGCTGCTCTTCAGATGACAGTAAATTTACATTTTTTAATTAAACTAGCTGGAATTTTTATGAGGGGGCTGGGCTATGCTAATGGGAATGTTGTGTGCCGCAGATTAACAGAGTTTTGAAGTACATTTGGAAGGGGGGACACTAAAGGGGGAGAGGATGCTAGGGATCACATTTAACCCCTTTTATGCTTATTTTTCCTGAGGGACCCCCGGCACACCCGAACGCTGAGAGAGAGTCACAAGAGCGCTCTTTAGTGAAGGGGTGATCAGTGTTGCCATGTCAACTCATGCATAATCTTTAAATTCTAATCTATAATTGATGACACGCACAGATCACATAGATGAAAGGTGAGCTCTTTTTAGATGGACATCTGAAATGCACAAGTCATTTGAAACAATCATTTGTAGGCTTTTTTATCACTTGTTTTTTTTTTTCATATTAAAATATGGCATTAAATTTAATTTATGTAATTATTTACATGTAGCTGTATTTATTTACATTTTGTATTCATATATATCGTGCAGTATATTTTTTTACACAAAATGCAGTTTATATCAAGTTAATTACCAAAATTAAAATAAATACTATAGTTTGTTATATAAATATAATTTATAATAATCAGTATAATTAAGATTTATGTGCTATAGTAGATGTACTTACATTTATTTGTTTCATTTCATATTTTTTTGTCTTGCAAACCAAATTAGAAAGGCTAGAAAAGACAGAAAGAGTCCAGCTTGAGTTTCCCGATCAGTCATCGGCCCCCCACCATCAAAAGGAACTTTGTCATCCTAATACCCCAACAGTCCCCCAGCTCACAGTCGGGCAAACGATAACGGAGTCTAATACATGAACGGATCAATCTCCAGGCATGTGAACGTAATGCGTATGAGCTCTCTCTTCTCCTCTCCTCCTGTGCATTCATGCAGACACCAGACCCTAATTAAAACTTCAAAACCTTTCTGTCACTTATACACAGTAATGCTCTAATTGATACTGTGCTAGTAAAGTTGTTGACTAATAAATTGATCACAAATATCCGTTTTATTCTAAAAATATGCTGTTTTTATTTGTATAATTTATATAAATGTATACAAATTATAATTATAAAAAAATGATTATATATTAAATGGTATATTAAATAAATATTATTAGTAAATTATAATTATTTAAATCATAAAAACACTAGATACAGTTTTTCATATTAATATTCATATACAAATATAAATATAAACTTTGTGAATGAGCTGGAATATTATTTGAGTAGTGATATAATTTCCCAGAATGTAATTTCCCTGGCTGTAAGCAAATCCAGTTATAAACATAGAGTTCAGGTGAGTTGTGGTGTCATTTTCAGTAAAACAAAAGTGAACCGTACAAAGAGAGGGGGAAAAAAGGTATTGCTTTAAAGGTATTGATGCCTCACAGGTCTTGTGGTTTGAGTTTTGCATCTCGCAAAAAAGCCTCTCATCGTGTTGCTGCAGTATCTCGTGCCATCTACCTCACCTTTTGCAACAAATGTGCCACATGATTGAGAATTTCATTATCCGTTTTCTCCCCCTCTGCAGACAAAACATTGAGTTTTCGTGTTTTGGCACATCTAGTTACAAAAAGTTGTGGAAAGATCTTCCTCCTCCATGTGCAGGGCCTCGCAGAAATGGCTTCATTTCACGTTTATGATCTTCCACATGAAATTCTAATTTCATGCAGAGTGGGGGAGACAAATAATCTGCGGCATCTGATACGGCATATAAGAGGGAAAAAGAAGAATATGAAGAAGCAATTAGCACAGTGTGGAAGACTTTAGTCTGTTTGTCTGAAAGCTTGAGCTCCAATGGCCTCCAATGAAATTTGCATGCTCCGCTTATCGGCGCTCCCTTATTATGCCGTCTGAAAGGAAGATTAAGCCGGTACAAAATGTGGCGACTAATCCTTTTAAATGTGGCAGGGGTCTTTAAGGTGTGAACAACCCTGTAGGCAGGTTTAAGGCAGGGTTGTTAGAGAGTATACCGCGAGCCGCTCTGTGACGGCTGAGTGAACGCTACAGGCTTCAGCCACTCTGCCGATTTCCTGAAGTCTGGCAGGAGCGGAGAACATCGGCTGGATCGCAGTTAAGGGACCGATTGGCCTGAGCTGATGGATGGTTTGTCAGTGCGCTAGCAGTCTTTGGCTCCTTATCTCAGACCCAAACAGAGAGGTCACATGGGGTGGGGCAGACGAGAAGATTAGAGTTTTTGTGAAATCTCTACGCTGTGTGCATGTAACATTCATCTCTTGAAGTTTATTGTGTGAAATTAGCAAATTCTCCCTCGTCATTCCCTTATTTGCTGTTGTTTCCCCCCCGAAAGACAATCCTCGTATATTTTTTTTATTCTCTCAATGATAAGCGAAGGAAATTAACGTCTTCGCTGTTGCCTTTTTTCCTCAGAGATTGTTTGCATTGGAGAGCCACAGAGCTGATATCCTGTCCTCTCTGGTAATTGACTGCAAACAGGGGTGCTTGCGTTCGAAGCCTCCCCTGCCGTGAATCCTCTGGTTGTGTGTGCTTTTGCCTGTGACATTCTATTCACTTGGGTCAGTAGCAGGCAGCAGCAGCAATAATTACAGTCTGTACATGATAAATCTGAAGCCCAGCTGTTGCGCTCTGTCACAGCCTACACACTAAACCGAGCGGAGAGAGAGAACAAGAGAGAGCAAAAGGGGCTCAGGAGTTTGCTGTTTGACTGAATTATTTTTTTTAACTCCGTAACTTGATAGGATTACATGGTTCTTGGACCAACACCTGTTAAGAGGCTGTTAACAGAGCAGTTGGCGGTCTCATGGCTAGAGCTTAGAGCTTTTTCAGACTCTTCTGTGTGTCCTCTTTTGGGGTTTCTGTCTTTACAAGAGGGGTTTTGGGACTCAAGGCTGTTCTGCTCCAGCCCCAGACTTTTGTTAAGACCAAAGGGAGGGTGCTAAGGTGTCTCTTTAGTTCATACCCTTTTTCTGTATGAGAAACCGGCTTTCTGCTTTTCCACAATGGATAACAGGTGTGGATTTGGCATCCTTAAATTACTTCAACTTGAATTCTAGTTAGACATAGAGCTAATGAAAATCTTTTCTTTCATTTTTACTTTATTTATTATTTATTTTATTTGTATGTAATTCAAAATATTTATATATATATATATAAATAATTATTTTATTATATTTTAATTTATATACAGTGGCCCCAAGAAGTATTTGGACATTTTATACACTCTTCAACTTGTCTGAATGTCTTTACCTTTTTCTTTTCTTTACAACAAAACATGAAACCAAGTCTTGTGCAGTTAAAATAAATAAATTAATAAAATAATTTATATATATCATTTTATTTATGGATAGCATAAGCACTTTTTTCAAGCAAATTTATGTCCATAATTAAACTGATGATCTACACTACTCTGCTATAAAACCTGTGTGAACTTGAAGGGATTTGACTTCATACATTGACTAAAAAAAACACCTTGACACTAGTTTGTTAATAGTAAATGCAAAAACTTTAAAAGTTAGTTGTGAGAAATGCTTTAGTATTATTTGTTTGCAGATTCCACTTAGTTTGATAGCTGTTATTCAATATCTTTCACATTCACAAATTTTAAGTGTCAAAAAGTGTCCAAACAATTTTTGCAGCCACTGTTTATTTTTGGACCAACCAACTTATGAAATGAGTCAAACCCTGTACAAGCTATGTGGCAAACAAGTAACCTGATGCCAGGCTTGTGTGCTATTATTTGTGCAATTTTATGTCCTATGAATCTATTCATACACACAATGAATGAAAGGACATATTGGGTTGTTGAAGGCAGCCTTCATTAAATAGTGTTCCAGCATGATTTAGATATTTTCCAGCACTGCGCAGACCATGACAAATGCCATGTTACAGCTTGCACAACATGCCAAAATAGAATGAAAATACCTGTTCAAGTCTGCCCAGAGTTTTTTGCAACTTTTTTTTCTCCTTTATACCTTACATTATGCAATCTGTGGTGTAGATCCCTGGTATGTGTGGATTGTCTGAAAGCATAAGGCAAGGTAGGGGAGAGATAGAAAATGCTAATGGATTGTTTATTTTGCCTGTACTCTGCTATCCTTGAATACCACATTTGGATTTTGTTAGTCTCACTTACTGAGCTCAGACCCTTTCAGAGGGGTTCCAACACCTGTCCTGCCTATTGTGCCGGAATTTTCTATATTTGGCTTATAGTTAGACTCATTGGTTGGTACAAAGGGGCAACATTTGTCAAAGTAGAGAGAGAGAGAGAGAGAGAGAGAGAGAGAGAGAGAGAGAGAGAGAGAGAGATAGAGAGATTATTCTGCAGCGATTTGGAAGGCTTTAAAAATAGGGCCAAGAATAATTCCCCAAAAATTTATTTTAGCAGAGTCTTTGTCGCAGTCTGCAAAATGATATGTATATAAAAATATATATTTTATCTGTAGTTTTACAACATGACTCAATAATTGTATTTCTGCAACTAACAGTAATCTTATCTTAGAAAGGAGGGAAGACATTTTGATAATCGTAATTCAGATGGCTTTGATTGTCTTGAGAAGTAACATGATAAATAAGGGAACATTATGACTTTAAAACAGCAGAGCACTGATTGTTCTTAAAATGTGTCGTGTCCATTGGACGCCCATCTGAGCTTCTCTACAGAGTGAAATAACCCGCCCGGCCCTTAATTGTTTGGAAATATTGGAGGCCCCTTTTCACCTGTGTGTGCGCTCCCCTCTCCCCTGATTCATTTCAGAGACCGTCCTCGGCTGCTGGAAAATGGCGTTAATTTTTTTATTACCTGTTTGACTCTCCAGCCTTATTACTGTAGCCCCTTAATGTTCTCCGTAACCGTGGAAACCAGATGAATAAACGATCGCAAAAGAAAATGAGATGATTAAACAGGTCATCCTTGCAAAACAAATTCGCTTGGTCAAGCGCAATTTGTGTACCAAGTGCCTGTCTTAACAGTTTGCTAACAAGGGGATTGTTTGCAAGGGTAACGGGAAGAGAAAAAAATGGAATAATGATAAACTAGCTCTGAACATGAGATAATCTGTTTATGAAAAAAAAAGATCAAATATTATAGTTGGGAAAAATAAAGCAACTTAATTGTAATAACTCAGCTTAAAAGCCTGTGTGTGTGAATCTCTATGAGTTGGTGTGTCTGACATCTTTTTGCCTGTAGAAGGAATTTGCCAATGTGTTTAATGTTCACAAACATGTACATTTGGCTTAAGCGCACACATTACAAATCCTGCAGTATTTGAATGGTTATCTCCTATTTGAGGTATAGACTATACATGCTGGGAGGTATGTGGATAGTATGTGAAGACAGTGAACAAGATTCATGTCCTAACGGACCGTCTCGTACGGAACACCTCCTGACTCTGTCTTCGGACCCTTTAAGTTTGAATGTTTTCTCCTCCACCCTTCCTCTCTTCCTTTTCTCCCACAGTGGACTTGTTTTGACCCTTTTTATGCATATTTAACATGCTATATTTCATCTCACTATGATGGTTTGGTTACTCTCATCCCTGTAAATAAGAGACTTGCCTTTGCCGATTTAGATATAAAGATAGGGCAGAATACCATGCCTGAATTAAAGCTGTCAGTGTTCACATTGAGACCGCTAATGACAAATGGAGGCCATGCCGTGGTGATGTTGTTTATGGAAGTACGCCACTCAAGGGTGTTGACTGTTTACACTGAAGCGCCACTTTCCTTCATTCTTAAAAAAAGCCCCCCTCGATTTGAGGTCTTCGGGGCGAAGTTATGGCACATTTTGAGAGAGTGTTGGGGTGTGTGTGGCAGAAACTGAAAAGCACTCGTGCATTATTGATGTTTTAATTTGTGCAAATGCCCAAGTCTTTGTTAAGTGATTATAGAGCTGTAGAGATAAGAGACAGGTACTTTGGGCAGAAACAAGAGCTGGTGCCCACTTTGTTGGCCTAGTTTAGGTGCATTGATCTGCAAGTTTCAGTAAAAAAATGTCAACGTGTCAAATATAAAAAAAAAAGAAGAAGAAAAAAACCCTGTTGATCTTTTGTACCTTTTTTCTCAACTACACCTCTCCCATTTATGGTACAGTTTTATAGGTCTTTTACATCCCTTATCAAAAATTATTTGATGTAAATATAATAGAACTGACCTGAGAAGCCCCATAAGCAAATATTGTGTGTGTCACGCCAGCAGCTGACCTTGGGAAAGAATGCAAAGTTATAATACCTCTTGCTAGAACAACAAACCCATAAAATAATGCTACACAAAGTGAGCTGGTTTAGGTAAATACGAGTGAAGGACTTCGCTTTTTTCAAACCGTGATTAACAGGAACATGAGATCATAAAGTTTTCCATGACGTGTCTCATTGCTGTTGGAACTGGCAGACAGTTTGTGCTAGCTATATCATTGCTGTGCACAAATAGAGTGAATCAACAGGAAAAGTGAAATAGTTTAATTATGCTGTCATGCAAAGCACACGCACAAGTGCAAAGTCGCTTTTTCAAATGAGAGTTATCACGTCGGCAATAGTGCGGAGGGTGTTCATGTTTCGTTTTTTTTCTTTTTTTTTTTCTGCTGTTTTCAGAAAAGGTGTGTGTGCCTGTTAAAAAACAGAGCGGTACACTGTTATTGAATATATTTAAATATTTAAATTATCCTTATAATGTCTTGGATAAATTCAAGCATTGCAAATATTGTAAGAGTATATCTTTAGTGCTGTTCTGCACACACATATACTTTTTTTGTGAAATTGAAATTATACAATACAATAGATTGTTTTATATATATATATATATATATATATATATATATATATATATATATATATATATATATATATATATATATATATATATATATATATATATATATATATATATATACTCATCAGTTCAGGTAATTTAACAAATTATTATGAATTTGTAAATATGTATACTTTTTTATGAATCGTTTTTCCAATTGAGGATGTCCCCCGGTATTTCCGAATAAAGGTTTTGTTAGGTTTATCTAACTTCTGTATTCACTGACATCATATACAGCACATTTAAAGCCTGTTCCCCACATACAGCCTGTCATCCTGTTGAAATGAATCTATGTGCAGTTTGCTCTCGTCGGCCGCTGTATGAATGAGGTGGAGAGAAACAAGCGTATGGCTGAAAGCTCCTGCAGCTTTAACAGGGAGTTCATCCTGTCTTTCATCCTGACCCACACACTCTGACACTCTTATAGACGCAGCACTGGTGGCTACTTTCACTTACCATGCTTGAAAGGCACTGGCCACGTCCCATTTGTGCTGATATCTGCATTAAATCGGTCTCATGAGGCCTTTGGCTTAGTATGGGAATTGAAAAGATATGATGCCTCAGGTGGGGTGAGAGAAGGGAACATGTCAGTTCTGAAATTTAGGGTTTCAGTTCGGTCTGCAATCTGACTATTTGAAAACAGAACGAAATGTCCTTCAAACTAAATAGGTACTTGAACTGATAGAGCTGAAATGAGTGTGCAGTAATAGACTTTATGATATTTGAAAGCAGTATTTTGCAGAAGTAAAAGAAATCTCCCCTCCCTAGGGTGAAAGCCGAGCCCGCATTGGAAAGTGAGCCTCTATTTTAACGTGTTTCGCTGTGACAGATGACATTTAGCCCATCTATTGGATCGCATGTCTCACATTATCTCTTATTTCACTAAACCCAGGCTTAATTAATAATTGATGCAAATGGTATAATACCACTAATAGAGAAGAGATACATTAAGAATTATCCTCTAAATTGAATTTATTTCCTGATTGATTGATTGTTTTTTGTAAAATATCGTAAATTTGCACAAAAGAAAAAAATATTACATGTAGAATATTTAGCATATTCATGTAAGTTTTGGCCACATGTTCGTGCTTGGTGGAAGCTTGATTCACTTCTGGTAAGCAGGCACTGTATATTTTCAGCCTGAAATGTATACTGTATGTGGTGTGCATGTTGAGGCAGTAAAGGTTTTATTTGGTCCCTGTGCACCTAGAATATTCTGCGCTTTCTCACCAGCTCACAAAGAGCAACTATGTGCTGTAATTAACATTTTAGCAGACTTATATCACTTTGCTTGTATTTTGTAATCAGCAAAGGTTTTCTGAGGTGAAAATACTGACATCTCCCAATAATTAGAGACTGAAGTACACTTTTTATGATGTGCATATTTCCCAACCAGGAAATGCATGGGCGAGAAAGGGCTGAAACGAGAGAAAAGATAGAAGAATAGAAAACAACTCGCATGTTTTGCCAAGTTGTTTTACATATAAAAAAAAAATGCGAAATTTGTTCTCTGTCAGTGGTGAGCTGCCATACAGAAGATGCATTAAAAGTGCCATAACCCGGCCAGGCTAAAATCAATTGGAATGGATAGTTAAGCTGGCGCTAAAAATCAATGAGCAATTCATGTCCTTGATCATGCTGTGTCATTTCTCTCAATGTTAGTGCTCAAAGCTTAGCAATGCATGACCAGCCCTCCCCTTGCACGTCACAATACATATACAGTATATCCATATTTCTTTACTTGTGTTCTAAATTCGTGCATATTTCTGTTGCAATACCTGATTTTGCAAGCCAAGTGCACGGTTGTGCTGGCCCCTGCCATGCGTAGGAAGAATATCCAGAGTAAGAGAAATCTTATCTGGACAATCTGGGCTGAACTGGATGAGTTGCTATCTCAATCAAACACTTAAAAATAGCTGAGGGTCAAATTTCAGTGATCATAGTCTTCTTGGCCTCTCAAAATGTTGCAATCAATTTGCATGGAATACCAAGCAATGGGAAGGCTACCCATCCGCAGGTCCCGTAATGGAGTGCTGGGGGCAGGGACATGGCCAGACAGATTAGGAAGATGAAAAGTCAGTGTTTCAAAATAGTAATTTTGTCCTTATTAATGCCATTAGTGTAACAGTCAGCATGCATCAAATCAAAGGAAGAGAGGAGTAGCTCAGTCCCTTGTCTCAGCACTGTGACGGGACTGTGTCGAGAGCGATTTGAGCGTTTTGTGTTGACGGGTGATGGTCTATTCTCTGTAGTCTTTGCTAAACAATGCCGTACTATATTGTTTTTTGTCCTGTAAAGCTTGCAACACCAAAGTCAAGAGTTTGATTCGCAAGGAAGGCAAGAACTGATGCATAGGCTGTAGAAAAGGTATAAAATGTATACCATGAAGTCACTTTGGATAAAATGTCAAACTGTTTAGATATCACTAAATAACTTATTTTTGACCAGTACCTGCAAGGGGGAAAGCCCAGCAATCTCTTAAACTAGATTCTAGTTTTTTTTTAGATTTTGGGTTGACTGAATATGGAATAATCTGAGATTACAGCACAAAATGATATCATTCACATAATCAGTCGTGTAATTATCATGCAAGTACGAGTGCAAAATGAAGGGACGCAAATGGACACAGTCATCCACGACGGTTATGTGCTGCTGTTAATAACGCAGGCCTGGTATTGAACACAGTTGTGATAAAAGATGACTACAAATGACATTTCTGAGTCCAAGACCCGATGGAATCGATGTCTGTTCACAGGCTTGAGTCCACGCGCTCATTTCAGAGAGAAATCTTAAAGCCACCTCCTCCCGTTCGGCATTTGGCATGTGACTACAGATATTTTTCACCCCCCCCTCCTTTTCTGTTGGTATAATTTGTTACGTGTTTGTGTAGCCTTTCAGGGAGCAGTTGTTTGGCACAACAGGTGTGGCTCTTGTGCCTTTTTTCTGACTAATGTTGCAAAGGGCACTCAGTCATAGGGTGAATGCCTCGGATTTAAAGCAAGGGCCTTCAAACCAGTTGTCTTCTGGGATAGAAAAAGCTGATGAGCTGAGTGCACATGGGCAGTTGGCTCCCAGAGGTGAGATGTACTGGAGCAGCTGGGTCTTTTTTTGAAGGGGAGGATATTTTTTCCCCTCGTTTCCAATAAAGCATAAATGAATGTTTGTGGCAGCCAACTGAGGCCGTGGAGTGCGCATGCCAGAGCGGAGTGGTGTAGTTGTGTCTTCTAGAAGGGGTCACAGATATTGTCAGGCTCCCAGAAAACAAATGACTGATTAGTGATATTTCTTATTCTTAGTGGTAGTGTATAAACAGTATCTCTTCAGACATTCCATCTATGGAACACAAAAGAAGATATTTTTTTGAAAAAGGTGTTTGCTCATACTACATAGGTCAATGGGGTCCAAAACAACACTGGTCTCCATTGACTTTCATTGTGTTCACAAAAAAATACTGAGACATTTTTCAGAAATATTCTGTCTTCAAAGAAGAATAAAACTCATACAGGTTTAGAACGACATTAATTACATTTTTGGGTGAACTATCCCTTTAAATATGTAAACAGCCTTTTTACTCCTGTATCCCTTTAAATATGTAAACAGCCTTTTTACTCCTGTATCCCTTTAAATATGTAAACAGCCTTTTTACTCCTGTAATGTGATGCATTTTCGAATAAAACAAGACATTCTATAAGGATTTTTTATTGTATTTTGACCATTGAGAAGTGATTAGGTGATTAAAAGTTGGTGTAATATATACTTAGTGGTCTTAGTGATGTCATCAGTCAAGGAAGTCGTTTGCAAGTTACATTATTGTAAACATTGCAAGTTTGCAATAACTGGATTAAGAAAGTACATTGTATTTTCATGTTGCATTTATATTTTTGACGTTTTTGTCTCTTTCAGTGTAATTCCAACAGGTTAAGTATGAATTCCTGTATTTCTTTTCGGAAAACACCTCTTAGTAGCTACATATTTGCTTCACCACTGTCCCTCTCTCTCTCTCTCTCTCTCTCTCTCTCTCTCTCTCTCTCTCTCTCTCTCTCTCAATCCATCTGCATCATGTCGATCTGTCAGGCTGCCAGTGTCTGTTCCAATTAGATTCCACTTAATACACGTAACCTCGATTAACACGCAATCAAGCTCAGATAAATCACATCCTTTAAGTCTCCCCCTCCGCCTCAGTACCGTTGCTGTGCATCACCCGATTTTCTCTGCGAGCACATACACTGTTTCAGATTCTATAAAGCCAATTTTTTATACTAGCATCTTGGAAACCTTTTTTCGAGTTTGCTCTGTGAAGATATATGTCTTAGTTGGCATCGGATATTTATCTTTCAGGGTAATACATTTTCTGTTTCGTTATAGATTCAAAAGCTGATTGACGTGAGATGCATACCAAAAGAAAATGTTTGGAGAATTACGTATGTGCGAGTAGATAATTCAAACCATTTATGAGCCAAAAAGAAAAATCAAACAAAAGAAACAAAAAACAAAACAACCCAAGGCAATATAAAGTCCTCTGCAGCTCTCTGGAGTCTGGCTTTATGTCTAGCTTTATTAATCACGCTAAAAGTGCTAACATTGACATGTTTAACAGATTAGAGTTTTAATAACAGGCCGGGTTAAAGTGCTGGCGCATCGGAGAAGATATCCTGTCTTACTTGAGCCTTGCGCTTCCCCTCCCTCGGCCGATGATAAACAGGGGCCGGGTGGAGGCCTTCCCCCGTGGGGGCGAGCCGGAGGATTAGGACCTCACCTCCACATCACGTACTGCTGGAGAGCTGCTCATTATTAACTTACACTACAGGGAGCCGCTGCCCTCGACCCAGCAGACTCACAACTCAGGCCGTAGCCCCTGAATGCAGTGAGATTATCGACGTATACATATAAATACCTGACTGGATTCGTAGAGGTGCCACACTAAAGCGGCGATGAGTTTCTTTAGGTGTAGGTGGACAATGCCTGCTGGCCTGCACTGGGTAAATAGAGCCAGGATTTAAAATAAATTAAGCTATGAGAAAGGCTCAGGTTGATCCTTTTCTTATCTCTACTGCTGAGTTGTCAGCTCCAAGCCTTTTATGGGACTTTGGTAAAGCCCATGTGCACAAGAACGGGGACAAGTGCCTTAGATTTACCATTCCTGCATTAACATTCGGGAAAACAAGCTGTTTATAAAAGGCAAATACATCAAAGCTGTGTGATTGTTTAATAAATCAACCCTTTTCGCCATGGAAAAAGAGTCCTGTCCCTTTAAAAAAAAAGTTTTCTCTCAAAGTTCAGATCGTATTTTTCCCCCCTCTCATCGCTCCCAGAGAGAAATAGGAAATAACGCTGATGAGTTTTAGCAGCTTCAGCCAGGCGATGGGCGAATATAATAAGTGTTTTCGCAGACGTCACCCGTGATTATCTCATCGAGGCATTTTGGGTGAATGTGGTGGATTTAGAGGCTCCTCTATTGTGCTGACATCATCACTCTTTTACAAGCTCCATTAAATCACGGCTAAAATCATCCGAAACTCTCATGAACAATGAGTGTCTGGGAAATTTAAAGGGAAAGCCTGGGGTTTAAACTTCTTTTTTTTCTTGTTGTGTTTGTGTTTGTTTTATGTGACATAGCATGTCTTACATTGTAGAATGAGGGAATTGGGGCAAATTCCCTTTCTCATTAAATAATTGGATAAAGGGAAAACAGTTTTTCTATGTATGTGCAGTCAGATGAACAATGAGAGGACAGTTCTTCAGTCCATTGTTTATGTTTCTGTCTTTATGCAGTTTTGTGCGTGTAATGAATGTGCCTTTGTGCTTTTATTTTGCAGCGTGTGGTGTCACTGCATGATTTGAATGTAATCATATTTCATAATCTTTCTTTGGAATAACAATTATCTCTCAACACGCCATGTTCCACAATCTCACAATAATATAATACAAATTAGTAGCTGTGGTATCTGTGTAGTTTTTCAGCTCCCATTTTTTTAGGAACAGTGATGATTAAAAAAAAATCCTTTTCGTTTCATTTATTAAATGTTATATTTTATTTATATTTATATATAAAATATAAATAGATAATTATTCATATATAAATTCAATTTTTTATGTATATCTTATAAAATGTTTATATTTTATTTACATATAGATGCATTTACATATATATATATATATATATATATATATACAAATATTAAACATGTATATATAAAAAATACAGATTGTTACATTGTACATATTGCATGTAAATTCTGTATGGATATATAGTACTCTTATAGAGGGACGCAGTGACAGACTTAGGGCAGGTTAGAGTGGACTGGTGGTCCATGATCATGGCACTGCTCCCACTAGCTGTACTGACCCCCGTTAGAGGAGGAGCACATTAGAGGTGCAGCGGAGCCGTTTAAATAGGCTCAGCGTGGGCAGCGTGGAGTGATGTGACAGAATTAGCTAAGCACAAGTGAGCATGGCTGGTAGAGAAGCACTGCTGGGGCTCTGAAGGATGCAGAACTGCTGCTCAACACCAGCCAGCCAACAGAGACCCAGTGCCCCCCCCCCCCCCCCCCCATTCTCCTTTAGGGTTGTCCCTCATCACTGTATCCTTATCATTATACTGTTGGTGAAAAGTTAAAAAGTTTCCCTTTTACTTCCGTATTGTGGCATATTTATGAGCAAAACTTTATCTAAATGTGGAATTGACTGGACTATGCAAAGAGTTTTTTTCAGGGCATTAGAAGGGTGGTGTTAGGAAAATAAATTGTGATAATTAATTATGATTGCAAACTTAAATGCACAGATGAATCTGCACAGAAACATTTATTATTATGCAAATTATAATTTAAAAAATAGGGTAATATTGGTTTCAGTAAATGTGAATTTGGAAATTGATCTTATTAAATTTACCCCAAATTTGAGAGATTTGGATAATTAACAGTTATATAGGGACAAAATAAGTAAAACAGGATGGAGGGGTACAGGTCTGGGTATGTCCCAGTCAGGATGGCCTAACGAGACAGTTGCAGCTCCTTGGCCCAACTCATAAGTGTCACAAACATTCTGAAATTAAAAACCCTACAAATAAGTTGTTTCCAACGTCACTTTCTCTCTGCATCATCACCAGTGAGGACCGTGCGAGAGGCGAGCAGCTGAAAGATAATATGTTTAGCGTGCAGACAACAGATCAAAGCTCATCCCCATTTAGTGAGTGTTTGCGGCTTTGTATGCGTGTGGTCAAGGAAAGTGAGGGCAAACAAAACAACGTGCCGTGTGAGAGTCAGCACTTTGTGTGTCTCTGCGTGTGTTTGGACATCAGGGTTGAGTGGGGATGCTCGGGGACGTCCAACGTTTGATTTTGTCATTATTACAGGGCCCTAGTTATTTGAGCAGTGCTGGGGGTAGATTCCATGGCCAGCCCACTAACTGTGTCTGCATGTCCTTAATTCCTGTTGATGTGCAGGCCTTGGGCACTGAGCGTGATGGAGAGGACGCGTCACCATTGGAAATTATTGTTTGGCCTCTGAATATCACGTCGAAACCACGGTAGTTGATGGCCGCCTGTCTGGCCCCGTCCTAAAAGGCCAAGAGACCCAGGGTTGGTGTATCACTGCTCAACGTACCGCACTGTCTTAATCTGTCACCTGTCTATTCAAAAAATTATGTCATAACTTCTCAGTTTCCTTACATTTAACTTTTAGTAATCACTTTTGCTAATTTTTGCTTTTCTTCAGCAGTAACAAAATTCAATGGGGTTAAAAAGATATACATAACTGCAGTTTTATGCTTTGATATTAAATTAATTTTAGATCATTCATTTGTTATTATTATTATTATTTGCAATGGGACTTGCTGCAGCATTATATTATACAAGGATTGTTTGTTTCGATATGAGGAAGATTTTTTGTTCCTGTTTGAAGAGTATGTTTTGGTCAAAGATTTTTGCACATATTCAGTGTTTGTCAGTAGGGAAGTTAAGGGAACAAGAAGTGAAAACTTGAAAAATGACTGATTTACTGAACTTTTCTGTACTGGCTTGTTAAAGCATTTATGTCATATGACAGACACTACTGTTCGGTACAGTTTTTAGTTTTTGAAAGAAGTTCTCTTATGCTCACCAAAACTGCATTTATTTTGAACAAAATCCAGTAAGAACAGTAATATCGTTTAATATTATTAAAATTCAAAATAACAGTTTTTCAAATGAAATGTATTTGTATTCATGTGATGGCAAAGCTGAACTTTCAACATCATTACTGCAGTCTTCAGTGTCACATGATCCTTCAGAATCATTCTAATAGGCTGATTTGGTGCTCAAGAAACATTTCTTATTATTATCAATTTTCAAAAAAGTTCTGTGCTGCTTAATATTTCCGTAAAACGGATACGTTTTTTCAGGATTCTTTGATAAATATAGTATTTAAACATAAATTTGAAATGTAAGTTTGATTTTAAACAATTTAACCGTACTGTAAATAACATAATGGATCTTACCAGTGTAGTAAAAGTGTGAGAATCACCTTTAAAATGTTAAATTTGTTAAATTATGCAAATTGTTTTTTGAGTGTATTTTTAAGTTAAATTTAGTTCAATTTATAAAAATACGTCTCAAGACCCCTCTTTTCTGTCTTAATCCGTTGCACTCCGTCAAGCTGTAGGCATCTTATTTAAATACCCTCTAAGAAAGGTCAGGTGAACCTGCAATCAATATAATTATACAGGACTTCCCATTAGTCGACTAGTCGTACAGGCAACCCACTGTCTAGTCAATTTTGAAAGTTAGTTTTGGACATCCCTACCACTTTTCTGCTGTAACACT
Source organism: Meda fulgida (assembly GCA_030578275.1). Lineage (NCBI taxonomy): Eukaryota > Metazoa > Chordata > Actinopteri > Cypriniformes > Leuciscidae > Meda > Meda fulgida. Next base: position 20,020,010 of record CM060638.1, on the reverse strand, counting down.
AAACATGTTTATGATTAGAGAGAGACGGCGAGAGTGACAGAGAGAGAGAGAGAGACAGGGCAGGGGAGAGAGAGATAGAGTGAAGGGAAAGAAAAAAAAACAATCTCATCAGGCGAGAGGCCGTTTGCTTAGCAAGAGCTGACAGTCTTTGTGTATGTAAATGAAGAATTTAGACTAATGGAGTTGAACCATTTCTAATTTTGTGATGGCAAGAGGATTTTGATTGAAAGTAATTAAGCAAGCTAGCTGTAAAATTAATTAAAGCAAAAGGAGGGGGGATTTTTATTGGATTGGATAGCGATATAGCTGCTGTCAGGCAGGGGGACAAATGGGGGTGACCTGGATTCTCTGCCCTCCCTCCTCCCACTTGAGACTTTTATGTCACTTTAATCTCCTTAGAGCGGCTGGTGTGCATTTGTTCGAAATAATCAAGGAAATATGGTCAGAAATTGTCAGCTTTCAGATCTAATTTACCTGACATGTAATGCGTATGCGCGAATGTGTCTGTGTGTCTGTGTTGGTGCGTATGCCTGCTCGTGAGGTTTTATCCCCCCCCCCCCCCCCCCCCCGTCCCTCTCTTCAGCTTTGTGGAAAATGCTTTTGACAGTTTTGAGACATCTTGACTCCTTGTTGAAAAAAAGTGACAAGGAACTTGGTCAGGTTGAGATGAACCCTTCAATGAGCCAACACATCAGGGCTGAGACTAACTTAGTGTGTATTAGTACATGAAGTGTGCACGTTTACAATATTGCTTCTGTTCGTTTAAGCCCACCTTCTATGATTGTTCAGAATGTCTGATGCAGCAATGTATTAAGTAACATTTTTACCAAATATGTAACCATGAAATATTGGAAAGGTAAAATGTGGTGAATTATTAAAAATACATAAAAAAAACAATGTTAGAACATAGTTAATTTCACATATGTCCTATGTAAACTATATTAAAAAATTATATACATTTATTGTAATAAGGTAAGATCAATTCTCTCAAGCAGGGTGGCATCTGCAGTTCTCGTCTCATCTGAACCCGAGAAAGACCCGTCATGTGGAGTAACAGTCCTGAGTAGGATCCAGGAAAACGGGGGTGGAGGTGAAAAGCAAGCGTAGGGTCCCAGTGAGGCTGGGGTACGGGTCGGTGCCACTAACGGGATTAAACCCCTCTGAAAACACTCCCTCATCCTTGTCCCCCAAGAGCCCCCTTCCGGCCCCGTTTATCAATTAATATAAAAAAAGGTGGAAGAAAGAGCTTCCCTCCTCTCCATAATTAAACTTGTCCATCTCTGGAGGACCGTCACTGCAAGGACCCTCCATAAAAAGTGGCCAGGAACGTCAAATCCCAGCGTGAGTTGCAGAGATGGGAGCTGACGTGTGGCCTACACTTGTAATAAAAGAGTGCTCCCTATGTATGCCATTACCGTTGAGTGGAGGGTGATATTAACCCCAGCGGTTGCCCACCAAACCCCTCCATTATGACATCATGTTTTCACCGGTACCTTCCGTCACAGGCTCTCAGCTCCTTATCTCTCCTGTCACCATATGTGTGAGGCTGTTAACAAACCTGTACTCAGAATGGAGAATATCAGGCGCTTTGGATAAGAGAGAGAGAGAGAGAGAGAGAGAGAGAGAGAGAGAGAGAGAGAGAGAGAGAGAGAGAGAGAGAGAGAGAGACCGGGTAGACACAAGCTTTCACAGCCAGCAGAGCTTTTGATAGAAATTAGTTTCACACAATATGCAAATTCCTGCAATTGAAAAAGGGGCTCTTTAAGTGACAGGTTGATATGTGATTAAACGACAATTAGAGCGCTGGAAATAAGCGACGTCGGCAGGTCAAGTGCTGAGCTGAAAGGTAGCAGACTATTGAGGTAACAGTCATGGGGGAGGCCAGGAACGGGACCCAAAACAAATTAGCTGCTAAAAGAAAAATGTTGGCACAGCTTGTCAATAAATGTGTAAGAGAGGGAAAATGAGATTCAGAGCACAGAAATGTGAGCGAGGATGTAAAGACCCAGCATGATAGGGTGTTCTTGCTGAATGATAGATTTTGCTAGGTCATTGCTTGGGCTTTCTGTGTGGTTGCTAGGGATGGCTAGATGGTTGCTAGGCATTCTGCCTGGGATCTACTAGGGTCTACTGGGTGGACCCTAGATGGATGCTAGGGGTGGTTATGTGTTTTCTGGGTAGTTGCAAGGGTGTTCCTTGTGGTTGCTTATTGTGGCAAGTCAAAAGAGCCCTTCCCCAAGTCTCTAGAATAAATCTCTAAAAGCTAGATGGTTTTAGGTATCATTCATGTTTGAAGCACTAAGGGTATGTGGCAAGTTATACGTTGGTGTTTAATACTCAAGCTTCGAGGTTTGTTCAAGTTTAAATGATAGAAAAGCGATGTTAGATGTAACTAAAAGTAAGGTGAGGATGTAAAAGTGCCTGTAATATCGTAATGAAGTCATAGCTTAGGTGTTATTTTGTGTGCTCATATATGCACATTTGTTTGTCCTTCTGACTGTATATATGTAAGTAGACACCAACACCATCCTTCTGCTATTAATAGTGTACTTTTTTCTCTCTCCTTGATTTGGGCCTAATTGGCTATGTCCTCCCTGTACTAGCCGTTCCTCCCCTACGGTGGGACTTAAAACTATGTGACGGAAGGATTGCCTTTCTCTCCAAGAAGGACATGAAAGGCCCATGGCCTGTCCTGGCAGCAGATGGCTGTGGCCTCTAATCCTCTTTGATGCTGCGGTGGGCAGTTGCTCCTGAACATCTCCTGCAAAGCCATGAAAACTTGAGCTACTTTTCCTCTAACTGACCCCAATTGTCAAGGAGCCGGCAGCTGTCAGACTTGGTTAGCTGTGCCTTAACTGAGACTGAAGGGCACAGGTTGCTCTCTCTCTTTCTCCCTCTCTCTGGCTTCCTGTTTTCTGTCTGTCATTTTCTGTGAATTCCAAGTCTACAGTATGACTACGGACGCACATGGGCCGCACATTCACAGATCTTTTGCAGGTAGAAAGATCCCAGATGGTTTGCGTTCCACTAAGAGGCTTAAATTTCATCACTGCTCACCTTAATTATCAGAATTAAAAGCAACGCAGCTTGTATTCACCCCCCCCCCCCCAAATGTTGATTTTAAAGGAAAAAATAAATTGCATTGTCCTTAGAAAAAATGTGTTATTTTGGTAGTATGCGTTTTATAACCAGCTTTATTATCTAAGGGAGTATTCAAGTTCGCAGAGCTGTCCATTGGACAGAGATACAGTATGTATTTTCTCTCAACCATTTCTTCATTCGCATGGGAACAGCCATAAATGAGCACA